>JALPQI010030692.1:0-211971 GCA_025490895.1 Thaumatotibia leucotreta | reverse complement strand
CTTTGGCCGAAAACAAAGGCAATGAAAAGCAACGTAAGTTTTAAAATAATTTTATTGTGGTACGGCAACTTAATAACCTGATATACCTAACTTAATAACCTAAATAGTCTTAAGTTCATTAACAACAATAAAATTGCAAAACCTTTTCAGTGACTGAAGCATGGAAAGTTGTAAATGTGTTAAAAAACAACAGCCAGCCGATTATTCGAAAGAGGCAATTAATGAGAACGCATTTCGGAGACTACAGGGCGAAAATGGCCGCTGAAGAGAAGAAACTAGCTAAAAGTAAGTGACACATCATTAAATTACTAAATATGATAATGGACACCTAGTCTCTCCGAAACATGTCGCGCGTAGCGACTGAAAACACATGAGTTTAACCGTTTTAACATATTCCGAAAGAATCCTCTTATAAAATAAATATGTTATGACTAGGGGTCGGAACTATGGGTGCAAAACTTAAACAAAACTTGTCAAGTGGACTTGACATAGCACATACATCCATAAAATATACATATCTACTCACCCACACATTGTAAGTTGAAAATTCCGAGATAGGGAATAAAATTGGATACAGATTTTTCAATAATATTCGTATTTTTCTTGGCTAAAGTGTTCCCACATGTCAATTTTAAAGTTTTGTTAAAGTTTTGCACCCATTGTTCCAACCCCTAGTTATGACATTCTTAATACACAGAATTAAACTCTAATTGCACTGGGACATATGTTTGAGCATTTGTATGTACTATTTTGCCTTTGACTGTACAACTAAGATGTTGACTAAAAACTGTAAATAAAAAGTAATTATTTATTTATAAATTTACTAGTTCTGCAGTAACTAAATTGTATATTTTTTAATTTTCAGTGACAAGTAAAATCAAGATAACAGATACACCCATCCAGCCAAAAGCAACATTTTTAAGAAAATCAGCTTTTTTGACTACTGGGGATTCATCATTTAGATTCAACTTCAATTTAGCTCCAGATCAAGTAGATACTGGCAACACACCTATACATGGTGACACACAACAAAAAGAAGATGCCACATCCATAGACAATAGAAATAAAATAGATGCCAGTGTGACAAATGACACTTCACAGGAAAAGAAGAAATTCAAATTTACCTTCTCTGATTCAGAATTTAAGTTTAATTTTAATGTAAATAATTCCTAATATTGTAAGATTAATTATATTCATAAATGTCTCCTAACTTAGCAAGCCAAAAAGTAGTGTTTGTCACTTTCTGTCTTGTCAATATTTCTATAAGGCTGAAGGGGATAAACAATACTTAGACTATAAAATAAAAGTACCAGAACAACTACTTGAACATCGAAAATTTTGTGCATCTGTCTCTGTCACACCTAGGATGCGGAATGATAATAGGATTGCCAGAGATAAATATCTTGGGACATCTTAAGGTGGTTTTACACCAAACAAGTGAATGCTCCCTCACTACGAAATCAATGAATTACGACAAATTATGTTTTGTGTAACAAACAAATTTCGTAGAGTGGGGGATAGAATGAGCATTCAATCCACTTTTACACAAATCAACCTAGTCTCACCAGCAACCTAGTCCATCCTAGTACCAAGACAATATACAGGGTGGCCCATTCAAATCGGTCAGTATGGGAAAGTCTGAAACTATAAGACAAACGAAGATTTGTTCTTAGGAACCATGTCACCGATTTTTATAAAAAGAAAAATGACATTCATACATTTGAAAAAAAAAAAACTGAACCCAGCCAGGGAATCAAACCCGGTCGTTTTGAAAAAATAAACTTACACTATTTCTATTCAGATATCGTTTGAAACATGATGCCTAAAATGAATGGAATTCATCGTTTTCACGTACTTAAATTTATTTTACTAGGTGTTTATTGTGTAAATCTTAAGAAAAAAAGTTTTTTTTTTTTCATATTTATCAACGCAGTTTTCATTATTATTAAAATCGGTGACATTGGTCCTAAGAACAGATCTTCGCATGTCTTATGATTTCAGACTTTCCCATACTGACAGATTTTAATGGGCCACCCTGTATATACCTAGTAGACAGATACATCTAAACACTAAAATACATAGACAGCCACAACCAAGGAACCAATATTTCCCACATCACAAGCCTTTGTTGAGCTAACCGTGGGACTAGCTACGATTTGTGTAAGATGTCCCAAGATATTTAATATTTGTGATATTAATACACTAATAATGCCCTCGCCGGGATTCGAATTCGAACCCGGAACCTCCAGTTTCATAGGCAGGGTCACTGCCAACTAGGCTATGAAGGCTGACAAAGGAAATTTTAGGTGTTCGAAATTTTCTATTTTAGATGTTCAGAGGAGGGGTTTTTCCCATTAACACAATGAATAGGTACCTATTTTAGTCCATTTTTCGATCACTATTATGTATGGTAATGTAGAAAGGCGCGGGTGTACTCGCACAGTTCTAAATCTTCTATTTCACTTACTTGAGGATAGCTTCGGCGCAAAATAAAAACAGCCAGTCCTTTGCACTTTAAATGTTTATTTCTAGCTCATAAGCGTAAGCGAAAGCATAGAAAAGAGCTCACATGCACAGAAGGAGAAAATATAGGGTGAAAGCACTTAAAACTATACAAGCGCGAGCATAAATTAAAGCGGCAGCCGGCGCGCAAGGCGACATGCACTTGGCGTTAAAGCGGATCAGAGACTGCGGCGGGCTGCGCTGCGCAGGCGCAGGCCGGCCGGTCGGGAACTGGTTTGTGGCCGAGCGCGCGCTCGCTGCTTACATATATACATAACACGGAATCTGTTTGTCCGTTTGTTCACAAAACAATATAGATTATGCATTCGATCTTATTTTACATACGTGCTTGTTTATATTGATAAAAATGATTTCATAAATTGTAATAAATTAAATCGACTTATGTAAATAGGTTAAAAGGTAAAAACCATTATACATTAAATCAATCAATTAAAATTACTGTAAATAATTAATAACTAACATGATTAAATATAAATTCATTGACATAATTATAATTTACACTATACAATAAAATCCATTTGATATAAATAAATAATTAATTTCATTTGGAATAAAATAACATTAAATAATTTAGTATCAAATCGTAAAATTGTAAAACGCATAAAACTGTATAATGTAAAACTATTAAAAAGTAAAATTGTAAAAACATTAAAAATCCAAAAACATAAAAAACATTAATTATCTTTGGCGTAACGCCCACATCACCCCCCTCCAGAGACCGACTAAGGGCGATAATAGTCTGGGAAATGAACTACACGGCCTGACCGTGTACGTCTGATGCCACTTTCCTCACTCAATGCTGTATCGGTGGTCGTGGCTTTAAGGGTGTTGCTAGGTGAGAGTGTGTTATGTGTAATGTGAGTGGTTTGTGTGTCATGAAGTATATAGGCTGGCTTAATCCGGTCTATCGATACTGTCACAGACTTACCGTTCACAAGCAATGTGAAAATCTTTGGTCCTCTTTGCAGAACTTTGAAGGGACCTGTGTACGCCGGTTTCAATGACTTGCACAATGTGTCATCTCTGAGGAAGACATGTGAAGATGTGGCTAGATCATTGAAGATGAAGGTACGACGCTGACCTAAATGACGCGAGGCTGGTGTCGGGTGCAAGTTCCTCACGAACGTGCGAAGCCGAGACAAGTAGTCCGTCACATCAGGCAATGGGTCAGCACCTGGGTGGAAAAACTCACCAGGCATCCGTAAGGGCTGTCCATAGACTAGCTCAGCAGATGATGACTGGAGGTCTTCTTTAAAAGCATTCCTTACGCCTAATAACACCAGTGGGAGTGATTCAACCCAGGTGCTGCCGGCGTGACAAGTGATGGCGGCTTTCAGCTGCCGGTGAAAACGTTCCACCATGCCATTACAGGCAGGATGGTAAGCTGTGGTGCGCTTATGTACAAACCCTGTCAGATGGGACAGCTTCTTAAAGAGTGCAGACTCGAACTGCCGGCCTCTGTCAGTTACAATGTCCATAGGACACCCGAACCGAGCGATCCAACCATGCAGCAGAGCCTGTGCTACGGTATCAGCAGACATATCTGATATTGGAATTGCCTCAGGCCATCTTGTGAAACGGTCAACGGCGGTGAGGCAGTACCTAAAACCTTGGCAAAGAGGTAGTGGTCCTATCAGGTCGATGTGAATGTTCAAGAACCTACCCTTGGGAATGTCAAATGAAGACAGAGGCGTGGAAACGTGTCGAGTGACCTTTGACCGCTGGCAAGCCAGACAGCTCCTGGTCCACTCTCGACAGTCTCTCCTGATCCCAGGCCACACATACCTGTCAGCCACGAGTTTCGCTGACGCATTAGCGCCTGGATGGCTAAAAGAGTGGAGGCTCTCGAAGACCTGACGCCTAAACTCTGCTGGAACGTAGGGTCTAGCAGTCAAAGACTTGCCACTCTCATCGCAGTACAGCTCAGCATTAGTACCTGGTATGAGGACTTTCGTCAGGCGCAACGAGTTGTCACTGTTCAGCAGCTGCTCCAACTCTGGGTCAGTACTCTGTGCAACAGCCAGCTTGCATGCGTCCACTGGCTGTGTGATCTCCTCGACCCTAGAGAGAGTGTCAGCTACCACATTGTCCTTACCCGAAATGTGCCTAATGTCTGTGCTGAACTGCGATATGAAGTCCAGGTGACGGAACTGCCTTGGCGAGCAATTCTCTTTACGAGAATGGAAGGCGAAGCATAAAGGCTTGTGGTCTGTGTAGATCCTGAAGTCGCGGGCTTCCACCATGTGCCTGAAATACTTGATCGCCTCATAAATCGCCAGCAGCTCCCGATCGTACGGTGAATATTTCTGCTGAGCAGGACTCAGTTTGCGCGAGAAGAAGGCCAATGGCTCCCAGCCCTTCTGGTCATTAAACTGCTGCAGGACAGCGCCCATAGCTACATCGGAGGCATCCGTCACGATGCATAACTCAGCCTGAGCATCTGGATGAGCCAGAAGAGCAGCCTGGCTCAGGTCCTGCTTGCAATGTTCAAACGCGTCCTGCTCTGCCGGTGTGAACTGGACCGGGTGTGATCCCTTCACCGAACCTGTCAGAAGAGCGTTCAGGGGAGCCTGATGCTGGGCAGCACCGGGTATGAATCTGCGATAAAAGTTCATCATGCCCAGAAACCGCCTGAGCTCCCGCACGTTCTTTGGTGGAGGGAAGTCATTGATTGCCTCGACCTTGGCAGGAAGAGGTTTGGTACCCTCGGCAGAAATACGGTATCCTAAAAAAGTTACCTCTGAAGCCCCGAACACGCACTTGGAGGTGTTGATAACCATGCCGTAATCCTGCAACCGGGCGAACAGCTGTCGGAGATGGGCTTCATGGGTCTTCTCATCCCTCGAGAAGACTAAGAAGTCGTCCAAGTAGCTGTAACAGAAGTCTAATCCCCGCAACATCTCATCCACGAAGCGCTGAAACGTCTGTCCGGCATTTCGAAGACCGAACGTCATGAACGGAAATTCGAAAAGACCGAACGGCGTTGTTATGGCGGTCTTCGGGATGTCTTCAGGGTTGACGGGGATCTGATTATAAGCCTTAACAAGGTCAATGGTTGAAAACACGCGGCAGCCTGCGATATTATGCGTAAAATCCTGAATATGGCGTATAGGATACCTATCAGGTACTGTACGCGCATTGAGCATCCTATAATCGCCGCAGGGTCTCCAACCATTGTCCTTTTTAGGGGCCAAATGCAAGGGTGAGGCCCAAGGAGACTCGGAGGGTCTGGCTATGCCACTAGCAAGCATAGAAGAAAACTCCTCCTTCGCGATAGCCAACTTGTCAGGTGCCAACCTACGAGGTGCACTGAAAACAGGAGGTCCGGATGTAGTCCGGATATGGTGTAGTGTGGTGTGTTTAATTGTACGGTGTATGCCAGATGGGCGAGTGATGTCGGGATATTCCTGTAGTATTGTGTGGTAGTTCGACTCACCCGTTACAACTTTGACTGAGGAAATGGCATCAGACGACTTGGCAGGCAAACCCTGGGCGAAGAGCAATGTATTGCGATCGATGAGTTGATGTTTCCTGCAATCGACAAGAAGATCATAATGAGATAAAAAATCTATACCTATTATGGCCCTTGTAACGTCCGCTACAACAAATCGCCAGGGAAAGTCACGGCGCAAGCCTATACTAAGAACTAGATGCACGTAACCGTAAGTATTTATCACTGTGCCATTGGCGGCGCACAAATTATAGTTCGTCGGCGCTCTACGATTTTTTAATTTACTACGCGGAAAAACACACAAATCACTACCTGTGTCCACAAGAAATTGTAGTTTTGTCCTAGAGTCCATGATGAATATGCGACCTGTGCCGGGGCAGCCGCCCGTCGCCATTACCGACTGCCCGACGCATTTCCCGCCTGGTAATCACATGGCTTGATGCACCTCTTAGCCTGCTCCCCGAACTTGTGATGATACCAGCAGGTAGGGAACTTCCGGTAATTGGAGTTGGACCTCTTGGACGTGGAACGCTGACGAGTGTGGCTCGATGACCTTGCTCTGGGTCGACTCATTCGACCAACCTTGGCGTCCAGTGCTTGCATCCGCCTGCTCAACTCCGCAATCTGCAGGACTAGGGGATCAGATGAAGTGGAGGGTAGCGCTGCAGCTGCTACCTGCGGGGTAGGTGCGACGACGTCGTGAAGGCGATCGGCCAACTCTGCCAAATCCTCCATCGATAATTTTATTTGCGACGCGACGATATCTTGAGTTCGTTGAGGTAGCCGATTGACCCAAATAGAACGCAAGAAGTCCTCAGGTAGCCCAGGTCCCGCCAGGTTTTGAAGGTGCCGAAGGAACTGTGAAGGCTTCCTGTCTCCTAGCTCTTCATGGTTCAAGACCTGTTGAACCTTCCTCTCCCTTGACGCAGAAAGGCGTTTTATAAGCTCCGTTTTAAGCTTTAAATACTTGTCGTCGGCCGGAGGTGACGTAATAATATCTTCAACCTCCGCCGCATACTGGGGTTCAAGCTGCGCCATCGCGTAATAAAATTTTGTCTCATCCGCTGTAACTTTGGATAACCGGAACTGCCCTTCAAGCTGCGCAAACCATAGCGCTGGCTTGTCCGGATAAAAGGGTGGTATCCTTACGCCAACCCGAAATGACTCAGCCGTTAACTGCCCAGCGCCATTTTGTAACGGTTCTCCTTTGTTCTCCGCTGTAGAGCCGTTGCCGTTTTCACCCATAGTAACGTGCTTAGCGGGGTCACCAGTGTAGAAAGGCGCGGGTGTACTCGCACAGTTCTAAATCTTCTATTTCACTTACTTGAGGATAGCTTCGGCGCAAAATAACAACAGCCAGTCCTTTGCACTTTAAATGTTTATTTCTAGCTCATAAGCGTAAGCGAAAGCATAGAAAAGAGCTCACATGCACAGAAGGAGAAAATATAGGGTGAAAGCACTTAAAACTATACAAGCGCGAGCATAAATTAAAGCGGCAGCCGGCGCGCAAGGCGACATGCACTTGGCGTTAAAGCGGATCAGAGACTGCGGCGGGCTGCGCTGCGCAGGCGCAGGCCGGCCGGTCGGGAACTGGTTTGTGGCCGAGCGCGCGCGCGCTGCTTACATATATACATAACACGGAATCTGTTTGTCCGTTTGTTCACAAAACAATATAGATTATGCATTCGATCTTATTTTACATACGTGCTTGTTTATATTGATAAAAATGATTTCATAAATTGTAATAAATTAAATCGACTTATGTAAATAGGTTAAAAGGTAAAAACCATTATACATTAAATCAATCAATTAAAATTACTGTAAATAATTAATAACTAACATGATTAAATATAAATTCATTGACATAATTATAATTTACACTATACAATAAAATCCATTTGATATAAATAAATAATTAATTTCATTTGGAATAAAATAACATTAAATAATTTAGTATCAAATCGTAAAATTGTAAAACGCATAAAACTGTATAATGTAAAACTATTAAAAAGTAAAATTGTAAAAACATTAAAAATCCAAAAACATAAAAAACATTAATTATCTTTGGCGTAACGCCCACAGTAAGTATAGATGATGATTTTCTATTTTTAATTAAGAATATAAAATTGATTATAAATATATTTTGTGTGTAAGGTACAAATCCATATTGGTCCTAACAACAATGAAAAAATTAGAATTAATGATAAAATTAGAATTTCATAATGTAAAGCTGACTTGAATTGAATTAAACATTTTGGCAAGATAGACATCAAGTACCTATATTTTACGTCATGCATAGTAAGTCCCATGATATTTATTTATTACGTAATATTTAAACCTGGGAAAAAACTGTCATTCTGGAATTAACCCTTAACTTAAACGCATACTGTAACCAAAAGGCTACAATTAAGAATTGAAATGGCATAAATTGCAATCAAACTAATGTCAATAATTATAGACTGATGTATCTACCTAGTGGCTCAAATGCGCCGTGTATTTAACTCATTTAACTGTACAGTTGACGTCAAAGATACCAACCATTACGGTTCAGGTGCCAAAAATACAGGGTCTTTGGGATAACGATGTAGGAATTTCTGGAGGCGGTAAAGGAGACTAATTGGAAGAGTTTGAACCCTATTTACCTTAGTCCAATATGTGACATTTTTTTTTAATAAAAAATAATTGAACTCACACTTGCCTACTAACTACAAGAAACTTATTTTGTTTAGTGACGGCGTTCAACAATTGATCGACGATAACTTTTAAACTAATTGCTATTTTGTTGTACTTTTTTTTGTAATCAAAACCTAGAAAATCAAGCATGTTTTTACACGAATAGAAAGACTCATATCCCGACTACTTTTTTTTTCACAGGCCGATAAAGTTTAATTTACTTTTAGAAATCAGTAATGATGAACTAGAAAATTATAAAAAAAATGTTGTGTGTGGCAAGTGGGAGTTCAATTTTTTTATTTATTTATTACTCAACTAATTGTTATGTTAATTATAAAAAAATCAATGCTTTATTGCATATTTTGTTTTAAATTTAACTTTTTAAGTAAATTTTTGGTATAAAACTAAACATTTTTAAAAACGTGTTTTAAAAAAAACTCACATATTGGACTAAGGTAAATAGGGTTCAAACTCTTCCAATTAGTCTCCTTTACCACCTCCAGAAATTCCTACATCGTTATCCCAATTCCCAAACACCCTGTATATTTACACAACTTTATTGCCTTGACATTAAAGTCGTGTAAATATATTTTTGGCGCCTAAAGTGTAATAACATCTTTGACGTCGACGGTACATACATCATTTTCATTCTAGAACCGAAATGGTGAATACAAGACGCATTTAAGGGTTAAAATTTTAGGGACGGATCTGAAATATTTATGGAATGAAAATTAATCTTAATCTGGCATCATCATAATATTGTACCTAGATGGAAAAAACATAATATACAGGGTGCCCGCGAGGAAAGGGACACCAGCGGATTTCTGACCAAATTTGAAGTTAAAAATGTCATATGAAGTTTTCTGGATTCAGTCTATTTTAAGAGAAAATTTGATTTTTTCTTAAAACCGTTTTAAACCGTTACGCTATGATAAACGCATTTTAGGAAACGATTTTGTCACCATGTTGTCTTAGTCTTGTCACACTTAATTGACAGCAAATGTAAAAAAAAACTTTAAAGTGCATTTTTGCGATAGTTTGATTAATAAAATCATTTTTTTGTGTATTAAGGCATTCAAAACATCAAAAAAAAACAAACAAAAATAAAATTTTTTTTTTTGCAGATATGACCAAAACTTATTTAACATTTTTTGCTTCTTTTAGTCTCAGGAATATGCTGTTAGAATTTTTCCTTTTCCTCGTAGGCACCTTGTATGTGTTCCACTCAGGGACCGGAAACCGGTATTTTTACCATACAAAAAATAACGGTTAATTCCGTTCTTCGGTTTATAAAATCTAAGTTAATGAAGTAATTTAAAAAGACGATGTTGTAATTTACATAAAATATTGAGTAGTGCAAGTAGCGCATAAAGAGTATAAAACATTTAAAAATATTGGGCTATTTCGAGTTTTTTCCATAATATCGGTTCCGGTCCCAGGTTCCATTTCCCTTGTACCGATTTTTTGCATAGTTAATACATACGAGTATGTACCTAGCGTTTCAATTAATTGAGTTAAGCCTCTGCCAGTCTGCCTGCGACCACGGGTGTAACGTCATGCCCGAAACGTCAGGATGTAATTAAACGTAAGTTTACGCGATTAAGACCCGTTTGTCTTTAAAATATGAGTGATAATCGTGAAAGTTTAATATATATATAATTGAGTTAAGTTGACAATGGCAAATTCACTTTGCTAAAACTTTGAGAGAAATGTAAATGTGTGTTTTGTAAAGTCGACTAAAAATAAAAAAAGGCATGTTTAAGCAAAATCTGTTTTTTTTATTTTATTTATGAGGATATACACAGTGTTTCCTGAGTCACTAACACTAACCTTGCACACACCGTACCTACACAGTCGTGCCCAGATCAGAGACTGAAACCGTTATTTTTTCCATACAAAAATAACGATTCTTTTTTAAACGGTTTTTATTAACTTCACCGCGTATCAACTGTCGTCGATGCTTCAAATCTTGTGATCGATTTTTCGACCACTTCTACTGCACCGAAATCAATAAAATTTGGAACTCTTATCAAGTCCCCATGACAATGCAATATTATAATATTTGTATCCTTGTATCCTCAAAGCCTGATGCTGCAGACGTACTGCTTACCTTAACCGAGAGTGTTAGACACGTGAAAATGAAAGTATAGCATGTTTGGCATAATCAAATACTAACAGCCTGATCTTGACTTCCAACTCCTCACTCCTGATGCTGCAGTACTGCCTACAATAACCGCAAGGTTTATCTTTTATCGACATCTTGATTTTAAAGAAGTTCTTTATATATTAAGTAGAAACATGCGAATTTAATACTAACATCCAACTCCTCAAAACTGATACTCCAGTGTCACTGCCTGCCACAGCCGCTAGGTTTAGCGATATGTAGATTTTGCAGTACTGCTTAAGATATTTGGTAGAAACATACGGATTTAATTATCATCATCATCATCATGTCAGCTGAAAGACGTTAACCCATTCAGCGCTAATCACGCAGCGTATGCGTGATTTTGCAACGCCGCTTAGCCACTGATCACGCACATGTTGCGTTATTTTGTTAAGTCGATTATCTCCATCATTTTTAAACTTATGGACTTAATATTGTCCATTTGACATAGTTAAAACATGAGGCTAAAATACCTTATACATATATTTGGTATATTATTCCTGTATTCTACTTTTTATAAACGCTAAACAAAAAATAGAGAATTCAGGTTTTCGTAAATATTTTTTCATTATCTAACAACTGTAATGAGATGTAAATAAATATTAAAATGCCATATTACCATTTCAAGACAAAATATGACTATTTACGGTACTTTTGAGAATCACGCCAACGTGTTGTGATTCAGTGGGCGAAGCGTGTTGCATTTTGAGCTCTACTAGAATAACGAAACTCAAAAAAATATACATATTTAATATGGACCTTAGCCCGCCCAGGTAAGGTTTATTTTGGCGTGATTCAAAATGGTGTTTATATTCTTTGTAAGATTATAACGACTTTACAGTGGTAATGGATGGCGGTATGCAGAATTTGTTTCTAACTAGCGAAATTACATGTATGTTATACCGAAATATTTAAGTTCGTAAATAATATAAGGAGTTTGCGTAAGGTATACAAATGTTTGAGTTTTAGTGAACAGACAATAGACATATCTAGTGCATTTATTTAGATGTAGGTAAGTACATGTACACGTACAGGTACTATAAAAATACTTCAAATAAAGTTTTTATACTTGGAAAAACGGAAACTTTTTCAGCGTAAGTACATTATTTACTAATATACATACGGTTAGGTAGGTAGGTACAGTGAAAAGGACCGGGTTAGAAAAAATACAATAACTAAAAATACCGATGTAATTGCATTTGTTTGACGATGCAAATATAGATGTATACTTCAGTCGATAAACACACCCAAATGTCCTTATCTGTATGAAAACAAAATAGATACAATGGATGGCGGTGACTTTGTTAACGGTGTAAATTTAAAAATAGAAATTTGCGGCGACTTCAATGGCGAATAAATGGAATTTACACAAAAGGTCCTTATCAGTTTAACCTTCCGATGTAGGCAGTTAAAGTTGACGACTGGTACAAGACAATGGAAACAATGGATGGCGGCTACTTCTAATGAACCTTCTAATATTCCTTTCAACAGATAAATGAAATTCACACGCAAAAATTTCAAACAAGCGAATGCGAGTGCACGTGGTATTTCTAGAATTGTACGTTTGTTATCGGTCCTATCTTTGCAAAAAAATCTCGTTAGAGAGCTCATCAGATAAGCAAACTAATAAAGCTAGTCATTTGACTCTACTATTTCACTATTTCAACAACAAGGCCAAATTTTTTTTTAAATTAAACATAGTAACAAATTCACCTTCATTTTTCAATTAATTTAGTTTTGCATGAAAACTAGGCCACTAAGATAGGATTTTGGTGTTGTTATTTGCTAGTACAGGATGTTAGCTAAAAAATAACATGATAATTACAGTTATACCTTAAGTACTTTAGGAATTACAAGTGCTCAAACATGTACCAAAAATGTGTTTTTGTTTTGTAGGAAAGGTAAGTGGCCGCCTTCCATCCTTCCAGTGCATGTTTGAGCACTTGTAATGCCTAAAGTGCTTAAATTATAACTGTAATTATGGAGTTATTTTTTAACTAACATCCTGTACTAACAAATAACAACACAAAAACCTATCTTAACCACCTAGTTTTCATGTAAAATGAAATGAATTGCAAAATGAAGGTGGATTTATAAATATTTTTAATTTAAATAATTTTTTTGGCCTTGTTGTGGAAATAGTAGAGTCAAATGATTAGCTTTATATTAGTTTGCTTATCTAATGACTTCCCTAACGAGATTTTTTTGCAAGGCTATCCTTGCAAAAAAAATCTCGTCCTATGACCGATAACAAACGTATAATTCCAATACCACGTGCACCCGTATTTGTCTGTTTGAAATTTCAAAATTACCGTCATTTAATTAACGTTGGATCAAAAAAAAATGTTAATTTATCGATGAAATTGATTGTAGTTTAAGCCCTTAAAAGCTCCGACACCTCTAAGCAAACACCCTGTATAAAGTTAACTACATCACAAGTGAAATTGTGTTGACCATTTATACTCTGAGAGGTACTTATGTTGGTTATAATCAGAGATGGGCATTATTCGAATAATTTTTTATCGGAATAATTAATCGAATAAACAATAATTCACGATTTCTTTATTCGGGAATAATTTAGTCACGAATGAATGAATGAATGAAAATCAGCCACGAATGAATTATTCTGCTAGTTTTTAAATGACGAATGATTTATTCGTTATTTTCATTTGAATAAATCTACGAAAAACATATTTTTTCTGTTGCATTATATTAAATTAAACAACATCAAGCATAATATTTAACATAAATCGTGAATACTGTAATTTGCTCTAAGTTCTAGCACGCTAAAGAATGTTAAGGGTTAGGGGTAATATATAAACCCAGGTAGTAAGTATAATTAGCGAGACAATGGGTTAGTCATACACAAAGTAACTTTCTATTAGCCTAGAAAGAGACGGGTATATTTATGAGCGAGAAACCCGTTTTTTCTTATCAGTTGCATGCTTCTGGGCGAATCCTAAATTATAATAAATCCATGTTGATCCTAAAATATGTTTGCACTTTTTTAATTATCCCTATAATAGATACGCCAAATGCAAACCCTAACCTGAAACCTTTTTCGTTAGTTTTTGCACGTGCCATATAAGTATTACATCTTCGCCCGGAAGGACTTATTTTCTAGCAAACAATAGAAATTATTAGTAATCATGTTCACAAGAAATAGTGCGGAAGATATAAGAACATTATTTGCAATTTAAGCGTAAAAAAATGTATCTACGACATCTCATGAGAATCCTCTAAATTTATCAGTACTTATACTATATTATGCATGCATCATACATTTATAAACCTTTCTATTGAATAACTACTATGAAAAAAACGCATCAAAATCCATTGCGTATTGCGTAGTTTTAAAGATCTGACCATATATAGGGACAGACAAGACTCCAGAAAGTTACTTTGTTTTAGTAATTATTCGTGAAAATTCATTCGACGAATAAATTATTCGCGATTAAATTATTCTACGAATAATCTATTCGAATAAACATAATCATTCGACAATTTCATTCGTCATTCGCGATGATTTTTTTTATTCTTATTCGTTATTCGTCATTCGAATAAATTTTGCCCATCTCTGGTTATAATTAGGAACTTTTTTGTGAGTACCAACCCCGATATCACAAAAATAAATCATCTGTTAAGTATAAATTGTGCAGATATGATTGAAATTTATAAAACAGCAGACATTGTTTCGCGGTGACAACTTAGAGTGTAAATAGCAAATAAAATTTCACCCCGTCAGATATTTATTTCAACAAATAAATGTCTTACAAAAGTTTATTACATAAATTCATTGGTTAAAGTAATTTCGGGCATAACGCCATCCAATATATACAACATCACGGGCGCGCGATACTGTGCGCCGCCGAGCCACTGAGTAACGCCACTTGTGCGTGACTCTGCAATGGCAAGTTTGAATGTATGGTAGCGCGCCGTACTTCGATCGAGAGTTCGAGCGTCGCCCTGAATGGGTTAACTGGTGAATATAGGCCCCCCCTTAAGATTGCAACAAGGACCGGCCCTGTGCCACCCGCATCCAGCGACCTTCACCAGGTCATGAGTCCACCTTGTGGGGGGCCTACCCACGCTGCGCCTTCCGGTACGTGACCGCGTGAGTGGATCGCGTAGGGCGAGCCGTCGCGCCTGCGGCGCTCCAGCTAATAGAATGACAGCGTGAGTGGTTCGCGTAGGGCGAGCCGTCGGGCCTGCGCCCCTCCGGCTGATAGACCTTAGTGTGACGTCCCATGTAGATTTTTAGTTTAAGAAAGTAACTTTTTATTAGGATTGCATAAATTAAGGGTTTGTCAAATTAACGAAGTTAACTTATTCTTCCTCCGTCCAAGGATTTTGGATTTTCTATTCTTGATGTCCATGTATTTATGTATGTGAGGATTGTGACGTCACAAAAATAAAACTCTTCCCTCCCCCCTGTCACGATATGTCACATTTTGTGGACCCCCTCCCTCCCCCTTGAGGTGTGACGTAATTAATGGATGATCCCTTTGCGTAGGGCGAGCGGTCGGACCTGCGGCGCTCCAGCTGATAGAGTGACAGCGGTAGTGGTTCGCGTAGGGCGAGCCGTCGGGCCTGCGCCCCTCCGGCTGATAGACTCACAGCGTGAGTGGTTTGCGTAGGGTGAGCGGTCGGGCCTGCGGCCCTCCAGCTGATAGAGTGACAGCGTGAGTGAATCGCGTAGGGCGAGCCGTCGGGCCTGCGGCCCTCTAGCTGATAAAGTGACAGCGTGAGTAGATCGTATAGGGAGAGCCGTCGGGCCTGCGGCCCTCCAGCTGATAGAGTGACAGCGTGAGTGAATCGCGTAGGGCGAGCCGTCGGGCCTGCGGCCCTCTAGCTGATAAAGTGACAGCGTGAGTAGATCGTATAGGGAGAGCCGTCGGGCCTGCGGCCCTCCAGCTGATAGAGTGACAGCGTGAGTAAATCGCGAAAGGCGAGCCGTCGGGCCTGCGGCCCTCCAGCTGAAAGAGTGACAGCGTGAGTGGTTCGCGTAGGGCGAGCCGTCGGGCCTGCGGCCCTCCAGCTAATAGAGTGACAGCGTGAATGGTTCGCGTAGGGCGAGCCGTCGGGCCTGCGGCCCTCCAGCTGATAGAGTGACAGCGTGAGTGGTTCACGTAGGGTGAGCCGTCGGGCCTGCGGCCCTCTAGCTGATAGAGTGACAGCGTGAGTGGTTCGCATAGGGCGAGCCGTCGGGCCTGCGGCCCTCCAGCTAATAGATTGACAGCGTGAGTGGTTCGCGAAGGGCGGGCCGTCGGGCCTGCGGCCCTCCAGCTGATACAGTGACAGCGTGAGTGGTTCACGTAGGGCGAGCCATCGGGCCTGCGGCCCTGCAGCTGATAGAGTGACAGCGTGAGTGGTTCGCGTAGGGCGAGCCGTCGGGCCTGTGGCCCTCCGGCTGATAGAGTGACAGTGGTAGTGGTTCGCGTAGGGCGATCCGTCGGGCCTACGGCCCTCCAGCTGTTAGAGTGACAGCGTAAGTGAATCGCGTAGGGCGAGCCGTCGGGCCTGCGGTCCTCCATCTGATAGAGTGACAGGGCGAGTGGATCGTATAGGGATAGCCGTCGGGCCTGCGGCCCTCCAGCTGATAGAGTGACAGCGTGAGTGAATCGCGAAGAGCGAGCCGTTGGGCCTGCGGCCCTCCAGCTGATAGAGTGATAGTGTGAATGGTTCGCATAGGGCGAGCCGTCAGGCCTGCGGCCCTCCAGCTGATAGAGTGACAGCGTGAGTGGTTCGCGTAGGGCGAGCCGTCAGGCCTGCGGCCCTCCAGCTGATAGAGTGACAGCGTGAGTGGTTCGCGTAGGGCGAGCCGTCAGGCCTGCGGCCCCCGAACTGATAAAGTGACAGTGTGAGTGGTTCGCGTAGGGCGAGCCGTCGGGCCTGCGGCCCTCCAGCTGATAGAGTGACAGCGTGAGTGGTTCGCAAAGGGCGGGCCGTTGGGCCTGTGGTCCTCCAGCTGATAGAGTGACAGCGTGAGTGAATCGCGTAGGGCGAGCCGTCGGGCCTGCGGCCCTCCAGCTAATAGAGTGACAGCGTGATTGATTCGCGTAGGGCGAGCCGTCGGGCCTGCGGCCCTCCAGCTGATAGAGTGACAGCGTGAGTGGTTCACGTAGGGCGAGCCGTCGGGTCTGCGGCCCTCCAGCTGATAGAGTGACAGCGTGAGTGGTTCGCGTAGGGCGAGCCATCGGGCCTGCGGCCCTCCAGCTGATAGAGTGACAGTGTGAGTGGTTCGCGTAGGGCGAGCCGTCGGGCCTGCGGCCCTCCAGCTGATAGAGTGACAGCGTGAGTGAATCGTGTAGGGCCAGCTGTCGGGCCTGCGGCCCTCCGGTTGATAGGCTGACAGCGCAGGTGGTTTGCGTAGGACGTGCACTCGGACCTGCGGTCCTCCAGTTGATGTACAGAGAGTGTGAGTCTCTCGGATTCACGTAGTGCGTGCCATAGTGCCGTCGGGCCTATGGCCCTCCGGTTGATAGATTGCATGGATTGACCCTTTAGGCCCTCGGTTTGCGTCGGACTTTCCGTCAGACCTGCGGTCCTCCGGTTGGTCGACTCATAGAATGAGTTTATATTTTATAGTCTCGAAATTCGACTTGTATAAAAATTTTTAGGTACTTGAAATTCTCAATAAATTGATTGATATATTCCTTATTGTCAGATCTCTGTTATCTAAGGTACTTATTGTATGAATAACACGTCCATTTGAGATACTTCGGGCATTCAACCTTACATTAACCACGCCGAGCCTTTGGTTTTTATTTGTCAATCGAGATATTAAATTTAAAAAAATGTTGTCGGATTTCTTAAAATATCTATTCAGCAGGGATTCGCCTCCCGTGACACATAAAATAATGTCCATTACGTTTACAAATGTGTCGTGATTCGTGATGAAAGCGCGAGAGTATAAACGCTACTTAGCATGCATAAGTAATTGTATAACATATTTCAAACAACATCGGTATAGTATCGGAAATTAACTTAACAATTGCACTAAAAACTTGAAAATAAAATAAGTAAAAAGTTTTAAGTTAAACGGTTTTTATTGCACCAAAAACTAGAAAATAAAAAATTGTTATAACTAACCGTAAATGCAACTTTCTGTAGATTACTCACGTGAAACTATTATCACTGTAGTTTTCCCAAGCCGGATGCTGAAAGCCACGTTTAGCCTCTATGTCAGTGGATTAAGCGTTACCTAATCGGAAACTTTTTTTTTTTATTATTAAAGCCTATATAGTGTCCCACTGCTGGGCAAAGGCCTCCCCCCTAAGTCTCCAATCGTCCCGGATTTGAGCAATCTGTGGCCAGCCGTTGAGATGCGCGTCCAGGTCGTCCCTCCACCTCCTCCTGGGTCGGCCAGCTGCTCGCCTGTCTTGTGGCCATTCCGTGGCTACTTTAGCCCACCTATCTGGGTGCATGCGGCAGACATGGCCGGCCCAGTCCCATTTAAGCTTGGCGGTCTTGACTCCAACATCAGGGTCGCGTTTTATAAAGTTACAATTTACAATTTCGCTGTTTGCCTCTCTAACGCACGCACATATTGGGTAGAAAGAGAGGCAAACAGCGAAATTGTAAATTGTAACTTTATAAAACGCGACCCAGCAATACGGGTTTTGGAGCGCAGCGTGGTGTTTCTGATTCGGTCTATCCGTTTGACTCCTAGCATGCTGCGCTCCATCGCTCTCTGGCAAACCTTCAATTTGGTCTTTTGCGCCTCGGTAAGTGACCAAGTTTGAGCACCGTAGGTTAGGACAGGCAGAATGCACATGTCGACGAGTTTCCGCTTCAGAGTCAAAGGAAGATCACCCTTCATTAACCCCTTCATGGACCAATAGCTTCCCGATGCATTTTGGATTCGCCTTTCGACTTCTCTATCCTGTCTACGGCTGAAGGAAACTATTTGGCCCAAATACGGGTACTCGTCGACATAGTGGATTACTTGCCCATCTACCTCGACCCTACGTTCCGTGCTGTTGGTCATTATCTGCGTCTTTGCCCTGTTCATTGTAAGACCAACTTGAAGGCTTGCCGAACTGAGGTCTTGAAGCATTGTTTGGAGTTCTTCGGCTGATGGAGAAAACAAAACAATGTCATCGGCGAAATGGAGATTTGTTAATCTTCGTTCACCCATGACAAAACCTTTGTCCTGCCAGCGGACCGCCAAGCTTCGGAATATTTGTTCCAGGGTGCTTGTGAAAAGTTTAGGCGATAACGGGTCTCCCACCTCTTTCAATTTTGAACGGCTGACCAAAACGGAAACTTTTACTAAACTAAAATAAAAACGTGGGGCGTTATTATGAAGAAAGAAACATACGAGTTCAAAATATGTAATTGTAGCTTTAATTTTGCAATTAATCATCCATCTGTTCCATCACTTCCACAGAGGTAAATAGCTTTTATCAAGGCCAAAACAAAACTTATTACACTATTGCTGTCTTCTGTCTTCATTTATATGTGTGTTCTTAAATAACTATAGTGACTTAATCACAATTGCGTACGCCCCACGTTTTTATTTCAGTTTGGTAAAAGTTTCCGATTAGGTAACGCTTAATCCACTGACATAGAGGCTAAACGTGGCTTTCAGCATCCGGCTTGGGAAAACTACAGTGATAATAGTTTCACGTGAGTAATCTACAGAAAGTTGCATTTACGGTTAGTTATAACAAATTTTTATTTTCTAGTTTTTGGTGCAATAAAAACCGTTTAACTTAAAACTTTTTTACTTATTTTATTCGATTCTTAGATTGCGTTGACTTTGTAACATTATTAGGTTTTGTAATTGATACGAATATTAATCGGAATTGGAAAGGCCATATTGCGGGAATTAAAACAAAACTGTCACGGTTCGTGTATGCTTTAACACGCTCAATGCGGAACAGGTCATATGTGACCTGTACAAGTATGGTTAATTACAATTTAACTTAATTGCCGCAGCGAAGGTGTTAAGAAGAAATTCACGGACAAGTCTGCGCTCACTTTTTATTACGCCTACTCATATTCATGGCTCTCATACGGCATAATATTATGGGGAAACAGTACAGATATCAAAGACCTGTGTGCCTAGCCAAGTTGCCAATCGCTAACGCTTAATCGTCAATCGTAAACGAAAAGCAGCTAACTGTCTTTGTCGCACTAATATGAGAAAGTGAAACTACGATACGCTAATCATAGCATCCTGTTCATACTCCAGAAACTATGTTTACGAATTCTCGCTAATGTAAAGTTCCCAGCCAGTTGTTTGTCTCATTTTAAAAATTGTAAGATATTAACGCTTACCTACATCCATCTACATTTATGAGGTATGTTTTGTTAGAGCAAACTCACAATTGTATATCCCTGTCTCAGATCAGTCCCGACGTTACGCGCTTAGAGATAAGTTTAAAAATAATTTGGTTAGAGTGACAGGATCAAATATGAAATTACATAGAGAAAGTCCACACGCCATGCATGACCATAAAATAATAAGACAATTTAAACAGAAATTCATTGATAAATGTTATTATAATTTAAAATAATTTTTCAATGACTGTAATATTTAATTTTTATATGTAAATTTATAACTCTGTAAATACCGAATCGCATTTAGTACTTCGACTAAAAAGGTATTGTACACTTAGGCACTCAGAATTTATTTCATAAAAAACATAGAAAGACAATAAATATATGAAAATGCTAAAAATAACGGACTAAGTACTTAGTTGAGGTCACGAAGATCCGAACCTTGTGGGAGGGTTCCCATAATGCTGGCTGCGTTCCCCCTTTGGATGGCTATACCTATCCGTTGTGCGAGGAACGAGCCAGCTTTGGGGTCCCCGGTGACCTAAGACTATTTTTTGGCTAGCTGAGCTACAAGTTTTTGGGCGTCTGAGCACCACGGCCCAAGGTCTCGACAGCGAAAGCCACGAATATATGCTGATCCGAAAGAGCGATATATTTGCGGCGTTTCGCTGTCTCGGCCCCTCCAGCCGGGCCGCCTGCTCTTGCTGATGTCATGGGAATGGGAGGGCGCATGTGGCGTCCCAGATAAGGGGCCGTCCCAGCCGCCACGGCACAAGGGTCATGCCGTCGGGCCTCTTGCCATCGTCACGTGCCAGGCCGTGGGGTTCGAGAACCGCTGGCACGTTGACGATGACAAAGCCCAACGCATTATGTCATTTAAAGTACTAAATGCGATTGATTCGGTATTAGAAGATTTTATACGTCTATGACGTCTTCCAATACTGTCGTAAAAAGCTTGGGTGAAATGGTATCCCCTTGGCGCACTCCCCTTTGGATGGATATTGGGTCGGTAAGTTTGTGAAGCCGAACTTGCATTTTAGCCGAGCTATACAGTTCCCGCAGTAGATCCACATAGCGGGCATCGATTGAGCAGCGGTGGAGCGAGTCAAACACGGCCCAGTGCTCGGCACTGTCAAAGGCCTTCTCGTAATCGACGAAGGCCATGCACAGTGGCCGGTTGTACTCATGACTCTTCTCCATCAACTGCTTTACCGCATGTATGTGGTCAATGGTGGAAAATTCACTGCGGAAACCAGCTTGCTCGGGTGGTTGGCATTCATCTAAAACACGGGTGAGGCGGTTACACAAAACTTAAGCAAAAAGTTTGTAGGAGGCTAATGGGGCGATAATTGCTAAGCTTCGAAATGTCCCCTTTTTTATGAAGGATAAAGATAAAGATATATTTATTTGCAAAAAATGTAGTAATTAGCATAGGTGGACAGTAATTTGAGTGCGTACTTGATGAAGCATGCAAATATTTCTTATTGGCTAAATATTATTAATACTCAAGCATCAATGTGTTCAAGCATCTTAAAACTATAGCTAGGTACAATAACATTATTATAATTCATAAGGGATTTCATTTCTAACATTAATATAAAATTACTTATTCATTTACGGATGTCAAATATTCATTAACGGTATAATAACATTTATTCAAGCAAAAATTATATAATTTGTTTTTAAATTCAGGCATGTCAGAGTTCTTTATTTCTACGGGTAAATGATTAAATATTTTTATTGACATACATAAAACATTATTTGCAAAGAAAGCAGACTTCGAGTGAAATGGATAACATAAATTGGCACCATTTCGAGATTGATATATTGTGGTAGATGACTTATTTCTAAATGATTTAATATTATTTTTCACGAAGAGACCTATCTCATGTATATACAGTGATGGTAGCGTCATTATTTTCAGCTCCCGGAATAAAGGTCTACAGGATTCTGTTTGATGTAAGGATGGTGACTGTTGCAGTTTTCCACGATGTCGGTGTGACAGTGCCTTGTAATAACAGTCGCCATCAGATATATGGTAGCGGTCGAGGTCCCCAAATAAATCGGAGCAACGTAAAATTTCATTAAATTCGTTACGTGAGAAAAGGCAATAATTTAGAGGCATGTAATTCGTCACAAATTTAGGAGCAACCACTTTTCAATGAATTCGTAACGTATAATTAGGCCAAAATATCGGAACACAGAGATAATCAGAAATATCTGAGCAGTCAGGGTGGTCGTAAATATCTCAACATTTATGGAAAATATACCTTAGTGTCATATACACATCGCTTTAAATTCTTTATGGTCAGCCACACGTCTTGAATAGGTTGTCAATAATTTGAATTTAGAACAGAGTGGTTTGTTGTGAGTGTTGTGACGTTCTTCGAAAAGAGTAGACATTTGTCATCGTGACAAATATATTTCTGTCTCTTTCGCAAATTGGACAGATATTATGCCTGAATAATTAAAATGAGTTGTCTAGACCGTTTCAGTGCGGATGACACGCCAGGAGTGTCATCAAAGTTTTTAACGAATGGCGTGTGACACGAGAGGAGTGTCATTTTAAAATCGACTAAAACTTCTTCAAATTAAGTTTCAGAAAGGTTCACCCCGAACAAAATTATCATTGTTTGCCATGTAGAACAAGCTAGTAGCCTTCGTTTCTGGAATATTCAAAATATTTTATTATTTTCTCAAATTCAGTTGTTAACAACCTTTTCAAGCAGCACTATTTTTACGCGTCAGCGTTTCAGTGCGGATGACGATAGGCGTGCGTTATTATATGCAGTAAGGCAAACCTGTCGCGTGACGCTGTTATAGTCAAAATCTTTTGAAAATGGAAGACGCAATGAAATTATTAAAATAAAACTATAAAGAAAAAGTTCAAGTTTATTTATGTTCGTGTTCAATGGACAAAGAGCTTCATATTTATTATAACTTCTAAATACTGGCTGCGGACGACGAAAACTCTATCTACATTTGTTTTCGTATCGACTAGTTTGACAATCATCGTATTTGCGTGATTTTCGATGTCGTCTGTTGTTATCGGTCCGCCGCAGTCGCCTCGAGCGGACGTGTTTGTCTTGCAGTGAATCTGCGAATATTTATTAATTGATGTAAATTGAGATTGGTTGAAAAGTGCAACTTCAATTCCTTGTTCCACCTGCGGAGTTGTTACGGGTCGTCTCCGCCCAGTGGGCGGACTTAGAAAGAGACATTGAATTTTTATGAAGTTCCTCGGGATCGAACTCGGTGCGTCGGATTCACAGACCGCTGTCGTAACCCCTGAAGCTAAGTTCACATTTGTCTGTCGTGTTGTGTTATGATGCTCTCTGTCGTGATGGCTACCTTTCACATTTATATGACGTGCTGTGACGCATTCTGACGCAATTTTATATCAGTTCGTTCTCAGCACTCGGATAGCTCACACGTTCGCAATGTTCTTTCAAGAATCATCCGATTCAGATTCCGATTTTGAAGATGAATTGCATTTATTGGCGCTGGCTACGCTCTTACAAAAGAAAGAAAGAGAAGGAGGTACTGGATTCATGCAGTAAATAAAAAGAGAGAAACTAAAGGCGAGTTTCATTGTCTCGTTAAGGAGCTCGAGAGTGATCCTGAAAAATTTCATCAGTATTTTAGAGCGTCGAAGGCACAGTTTGCAGCTCTGACACGTCACGACACGACACTGGCGCGTTCACACTGCTGTGCCGTGTCGCTTCCCCGCCCCCCGTACCTCACCCGGTCTGACGCGGACCGGGATCGCTTATGACGCGACACAACACACGCCGTCACAACACAGTGCATCAGATAAATGTGAATGCCACGATATTAAATACTTGAAACCGATACCGTTCTGATGCGTCACAACACAACACAACAGACAAATATAAACGCGGCTTGAGCCATCAATTGTTTTACGCACGCTGCGAAATAAACCACTGCGACGCGCGCGCGCTGACGTCACCGCAACTGCATCATCGGCTACGTCGGCTGCTACGAAGTGCTACGAGAGCTACGCAAGCGCTACGCCCCGGGCGGTGATACGCAGTCTTAAATTGAACGCTAGTCGGTACAATACAAACTAGGGGTGAAACTGACACGATGATGATGCAAAGAGCCGATAGTACGGAGCTAAAATGCCACGGCTGCCCGTTTGAACTTGCAATGGATGAGGAGTATCTTCAATGCATGGTGGCCTCTTGCGGTAAGCTCTATCACCTGTCGTGCATTAGTAAAACGCTTACAATGGAAAGGGATGTATGGGTATGCCCTGAATGCTGTATAACCTATAAAAGATCTGGCCCAAATTGTGCGACGCCGGTTGGGACGCCTCTTATCGCTAGGAACGTCGCGCTTAGAAACAAAAGCGAAGAACCCACGCCTACGAGTCAATTAAGAAGCAACACCAGGGGCGAGTCTGCACCACACATACAGTTATCAGGTGAGGAAACATCTATGATGCTGGAAATAAGTCAAATCCGCGACCAAATGACTATGTTGTCAGAGCAATTAGCTGATGCTCTTTCTGCAGTTGCCAAATATCAAGCTGCACTCACCGATTGCACGAAGCAGCTGGAAATGGTTCACGAAAGACTTAACCAATTAAAGCCTTCATCGTCAGGAAACTGTAGGTGCGCGGCATTGAAAACTCCGGAGCCTACTCATAACGTCGCTCCAGGAAAGAAATCAAAACGGAGACGTAGGCCTAGGCAAGTACCATAATCACCAAATTAAAAATTTAAAAAACCGACTTCAACCGATTTTTCAAAGATCTCCGATTTGTTTCCATCATTGGTTTCCTCAAATCCTACTTTCTGAATGCAAATTCTTGTAAATGAATGAAAATTACCAAAAGCGCCATACATGTACCTATAACATTTGAAGAGATCCCTCGATTTCTCCAAGATCCCATCATCAGACCCCAACTTGGGGCCAATGGGACCATCTCGGGGTAATACACGTTCGATGACAAAAATAAATTTTAGAATTGGTTCACTATTCTCGGAGATATCAGGTAACATACATACAACAAAAAAAAAAAAAAAAGAACTCCTCCTTTTTTTGAAGTCGGTTAAAAATTAACTCCCGTGACGACTAAAGATGGCAAAGAATCCACAACTGTTGTTTCGCTTCATGAAACAGAAAATTCGGAGTCATCTCTCGCAGCATCTAGGGAGGGCAGTCTGGTTCGAACGCTTACTGTGTCAACAGATGAAGAGACGGATACTCCTCTGGAAAGCCCTCGAGTGGATAAAGGCAAAGCAACGAGGACAGATAAAAAACGTTTCTCTTCTCTGCGGTGCACAGCCGGACCCGAAGTCACTACTCTCAAAGCAGTAGAGTTCCTGAAGTTTATTCATCTCTGGAACATGGTATCGGGTGCAGAAGTCACGTGCGTATCTCAAATCTATGTGTCCAGAAAAAACTTGCACGGTACAGGAGCTCAAGCCGAAAGGTTCGTATAAGTCCTACAAAATTGGCGTCCCGCTGGAATTGTATGAGAAATGCTTGTCACCGGAGGTGTGGCCTGAAAATGCTCGAGTGAAAGCGTGGTTTTATCGAAGACTATATAAAAACAACGCCTCAGATTCAGGAACTACCGATCATCGAACAGAAAAGAACAGGGACGATGATAGACGTCGCATATCAAAACGTTAGAGGCCTCAATACCAAACTTAGTCACTTCAGGCAAATTCTTTCATCTTTGGAATTCGATATCGTAGCCGTGACCGAAACGTTTCTCACTGATGCCGTAAATGACGCTGAGCTGACGTGCGGTGGGTGGAGCGTGCTGCGCCGAGACCGCGCCACCGGCGCGCGCGGCGGCGGCGTGCTCCTCGCGGCGCGGCCCGGTGTTGAGCTTCATCGTTGTCGACACCTGGAGACGGCGAGTGGGGAAGATCTATGGGCGTCGTTTGTTATTCAAAACATTAAATGTTATGCTTGCGTGGTGTACATTCCTCCGGGTGCAACGGATGAGACTTATATCACCTGGTTTCAAACCGTAGAAGCTGTGATTGACACACTGAAGGGTGTCGTGGTAGTACTAGGTGATTTGAACTTGAATCCGGTCTATGCTTCTCAAAATGTTTTAAGTTATTACGGATATTTCCTAGCTGTTTGTGGTTTGAAAGAGACGAATGAGGTGACGAATGCACATGGAAGTAAGCTAGATGTTGTACTGGTGTCGGAACGCATTTCACATACTGTAGTTCTAGAGATGGCAGAAGGTGGATTGGTTCCCAGTTCGGATACGTACCATCCTCCCCTTGAGATTATGGTTTCGACGGATGGTATTGTACGCCGATCACGGTCTCAGCGATTGAGTCCCAGCAATGTGGATATCCATCGGGACTGGAACTTCCCTAAAGGCAACTATGAATTATTATATAAATTAATCTTGGAGGTTAGCTGGCAGGAAGTTCTCAGTGCTGAGGATGTCGATAGTGCTGTTGATGTCATGTATGAGCTTCTGTATAAAATATTTGACGTATGCATCCCTAAACGAATTCGTTCAAGGAAACCTACCAGACGTTACCCAGTTTGGTACACAGCAGACCTTATTAATGACCTAAAAGTGAAAAATGAGATGCATCGAAAATGGAAAGCTACACAGAGTAGAGACATGTATGATGAGTTTTCAAAACTGAGGTCTGCTGTGAGGAAACGAATAGCGTCTGCGTACGAGGGCTACCTTGATCGAATCCAGAATAAAGTAAAAGACAATCCTTGCGCTTTTTGGCAGTACCTTGGTAGTCTTAAGGAAAAGGGCGGATTTTTTTCTAGTGTGACGTTTGATGGGAAGAAATTTGCCGGAGCTGATGCTGCTGATGCATTTGCAGTGTACTTCTCTGGAGTATTTTTGCCCGATGTTCCACAATTGGATCCGATGGGGACTGGAGATCGGGGCTGCGACCCCAGTGCTAACCACGTCGATATTAAGTCAATATCGATGGGGGAGGTTGAGGCTGCAATAAAACGACTCAAGGCCAACTGCTCTGTAGGACCAGGCAATATACCAGCATACATTTTGAAGGGATGTGCCGAGAGTCTGAAAATCCCGATACAATACGTATTAAATCTGTCGCTTGTGTCCGGTGTATATCCTCGTCGCTGGAAACTATCAAGCCTTACCCTTGAAATCCCGAAAGGGGGCGACACCTCTGCGGTAGAAAATTACAGACCAATAGCCGTTCTTCCTACATTGGCTAAGTTGTTTGAATCCATACTCCATCGAACCCTGTCAACCCAAGTTAGACCATTTTTACGTGATGTTCAACATGGCTTTAGGCCTAATCGCTCCGTAAACACAAACCTTTTAACTTTGGTCGATATTGTTTCTGAACATCTTGATAGAGGCACCCAGGTTGATGTCCTTTATCTAGATTTTAGGAAAGCTTTCGATCGCGTAGATAATGATGTATTGCTTAAAAAAATGTATCAGATTGGCTTCTGTTCTAGGTTACTGTCATTCTTTGCAAGTTATCTGCGCGATCGCCAGCAATATGTTCGGCATGGATGCTTTGTCTCAGCCCCATACCATACACGATCTGGGGTGAGTCAGGGCTCCATATTAGGACCTTTCCTATTCGGAATAATGATTAATGATCTCCAGTCGGTTCTCAGGTCATCTCAATGTCTTCTTTATGCTGACGACTTGAAGTTAGTTCACAGCGTAGAGGAAGAAACCGACTGCTAGTTACTGTAAGGGGACATTAACCTGGTGTTCCGGTGGAGTATGGATAACAAACTTCTTTTTAACTCTGCCAAACGCTGTGTCTGTACTTTCAGCCGTGCGCGTGCTCCAATTCATGCGCAATACGAGCTTGGATCTGAGCCTATACATCGTGTCTTCTCCGTTAAGGATCTTGGTGTGGCCTTCGATACGCGTCTCACATTCCACGATCACATATTATCGCTACTAGCTAAAGACTGCTATCGGAGACTAGGCTTTGTAATTCGCAACATGCGAGAAATGAATTAAAGATGGATTTAATTATGCGAAAGGTAAATTAAAATATTTCCATCAATATGTTCGCCGTTGTGTTTCGCTTACGTTTTCAAGAACATAATATGGTCGATAATTGGCTCTAGACGTTTAATACTGTTTGTTTACAGCATAACGGGGGCATAAATACATTATTAGTCAAATATATCTGTAATATTTGTAATAACTAGACGATGAAAAATAGAACACGAAAAATTTGTCGGGTTGTTCGAAGAGGCAACTGATAAATCTTCGGAAGAGGTTTTAAGTGTCGAGGAATCGGAACTATCAGCTAACGAACGAGAACTGGTGTGGCAGGACAATGATATAAAATGTTACTGGCATATGTAATCGACTCCTGACTAAGTTATTCTATAGCAGTCGAATGCTATAGCAGTATGCGTCCTTAACTACCATATTTCTCATGTGTTATAATGACACGCATGCTATAGCATGTTCAAAATTTCCATACAAATTTATGTGTAATTTTTGGTCGGAAGCCAAACTCCTTACCGTCCGTGAACGTGTTAACACGTGTGTCAAAACACGAAGCTGGAACGTATCACTATGTTCAAACAATGGCGCAGCGTTTTTCTGTAACTTTTTCCAATATTGGGGCAAAATTTGGGTCTTAGACTACCGTTAACAACACTAGGTAAATGTTATATATGAGTTTCAAAATTAATTAAAAGTTGTAATAGGGTTATTTTATTTATAAAATAAATATTAAAATGAACATAATTATTAGGTACTTTTTGTAATTCAAGACAAATGATTTGTTACCTATAAGACTTGAATGAATAATTCAAGGAGAAATCACGAAGATATTAAATGCATAGGTTTAAATCGCGTTGCACTATAAAAAAATCCCCATTCCGTTATCCCACTATACATCATTATAAACATTATACTTAGTAGAAAATGTTTGTAACCTCTGATGTTTAAAACTCACTTACCATCCATTTCAAGTAAAACACGTAGTATATAATCGGTTAGAAGCCACTAACAGTTTAAAATCAACGTTTTGATCAGTTCACTTCCTTGGTTCACTTCCTAGGTATTATATTATTAAACAGCGATTACAATCGGATTTGAAAGTACTGTTTGGCACAACAGTGTATAAGTCAATCTAGAATATATTCATAGTCATACAGGGTGGCCAAATAAGATGTATACACTTTATTTTTGAAATTTTATTCTATACATAACACAAAAAATATAAAGTATCAATGGTTAAATATAATTATTTTGGGTCGGCAATTACACATGGAAAATAATCAGACAAATATCCACCTCCAGTAGCATCGCAGATGCCAACCCTTTTCGTCGCATTTTTCATCACTTTTTCACACATGTCCGGCGTTATTTCAGTGATCGTGGTTCGAGTATTTTGTTTTAATTACTAAAGGTTCGTTGGCCAATTAGAAAAGACAAATCCTTTTAAATAACCGAACAAAAATCAGGAGCTGTCAAATCAGACGATCTTGGGGGCCAGTTAATGTAACCTTTTCATCACACTTGCTGTCTAAGCGCGCCATTGTTTGCGTGTATAGCGGCAGTAATAGAAAAGTGAAATTCCCTAGGGAGTAATAGAAATGTCAGTACGTCATTTAATAATATTTTGTCTCAAACTTATTTTTTTGAAAGAGAAATTCTGAAACTATAAGACATACTATACTTCGTTTTATTTAAGATTAGAATTATCTGTCAAATGGGTGAACAAAGAAGCAGTGGTCGTAAACCTTCCTTCTTCGATTTCGGCCGATACCACTGAATTTCTCGGAACTTATGTATATACATATCATTTGATATTTACCGATAGCTGAACGCATAGTTTTCACATTTATTATAATTTGTTGGCAAAACTGTATTTAAAAAAAGTTATAAGTGTTTTATAAGCAAGATGGCGGCAATTTAGAAAAAAGATATATATTGAAAGTTTTCGTTTAGTGTTTGGCGGTTTTTAACAAAGTATTTTTTTTAATTTGTAGCTAATATCTTACCGATTTTACATTTACTGAATTTAATGAATTTTACAGTCTAAAATTTAACAATATTTGCATGTTTAATCTGGCTTACATTATGCACTCCCAATACTTTTAAAAGTCGTGCATTTGAGGATTAAAACTATCGGTATAAAAGCGGACACGGTGTCATAAAGACTGAGCAGATGACAATAGTAAGACAACCCTACGCATCGGCAACGTCGTTTAGTATTTGTCGCCATTATAGGCGGTCTGGGACGCTCTAATGTAGTTTGAATTTGGTAACAAATTAGAAAATAAAACTCAGATGACATACATAGTTTTATTCACTGTCAGTGGAAGAGTCCGAGGACTCGGAACCACCAACGTTTATAATATTTTTTTCCACAGTGTTATCTATTACATCATCTAATTTCATTAAAAAAATATATTCTTTTAAAATGTTATATACCGTAGCCAACGATATGCCAGCAGTCTCAGCAGTCTTTTTCACACGTTCCGATTTAGTGGGATATTCCTTTCTATGGCACATTTCTTAATTTGTAAATATTCACCACCATCCGCTTTTCACTGGTAGTCACAGGATTTTGCTTTCATCCATTTTAAATGTGCACCAACAAACAAAATATCTAAATAGATCAACAATTAATAACGAAATTGAACAAAAACGATAACAACAATCTTTAAGTAAGCTAACAGCAATATAAAACACAACAGACTCAACCGACAACAATATGAAGTCGAATGACAGACAGTGATATTTTAAAATTGTGTGAGAACTCTGCCTCTTTAGGTTTTTTAATGTACAAGCTTTCCATGAAAAATTGCAAACGCAATTTATTAAAATTATTATCTTTTCATCTTAGAATATAAATTAACTAACATTATGTTTCTTATCAGTTCACAACACTGAGTAATGTGTATTATTAATATAAATAATATAGCATGATAATAAATTCGTGATATTTAATAACTCGTATTTACTGTTCGATCCGCAGAATTTGCCTGTAAAAAAACCTTATATCTCGTTCTGTAAAGGTCTTTCTAATGCTAAAAAAAACGAAGTATAAGTAGTATTTGTTTTTAGGAACCATAATTATCTATCATCGATTTTGATAAAAAAAACAGCATTTATACATTAGAAAAAAAAAAACGCTTTGAATATGTGAAAGCAGTAAATGTCTCTAAGAAGCATGGTAATGTAGAGACATTTACAGTAAATGTCTCTAAGAAGCATGATGTCTAAAATGAATAAAATACATTGTTTTCACATATTCAACGCGTTTTTTTCTAATGTATAAATGCATTTTTTTTTATCAAATTCGATGATAGATATGGTTCCTAAAAACAAATACTACTATTTACTGCTTAAGACCTACACAATGGATTTCCGAGAGTTTTTTTTTTCAAATATATTAATGCAGTTTTTCTGTTCTGAAAATCATGTCAAATTCCCATGTAGCACCAACTCCCGTAATAATCGGAGACTTTACACTCGAAGTTGTAGACGAATATATATACCTAGGACAAACTATCCAGTTAGGTAGGTCCAACTTCGAGAAAGAGGTCAATCGTCGAATCCGACTCGGTTGGGCAGCGTTCGGGAAGCTACGACACATATTTTCGTCCAATACTCCGCAGTGTTTGAAGACGAAGGTCTTTGATCAGTGTGTGTTGCCAGTGATGACATACGGTACTGAAACGTGGCCGCTTACAATGGGCCTCATAAGAAGGCTCAAAGTCACCCAAAGGGCAATGGAGAGGGCTATGCTAGGAGTCTCTCTGCGTGATCGGATTAAAAATGAGACCATCCGCAGCAGAACCAAAGTAACCGAAATAGCTCTCCGAATCGCTAAACTGAAGTGGCAGTGGGCGGGGCACATTGCGCGTAGAACCGATGGCCGTTGGGGCGGGAAGGTTCTTGAGTGGCGGCTACGTACCGGAAGGCGTAGCGTGGGTAGGCCCCCCACAAGGTGGACTGATGACCTGGTGAAGGTCGCAGGAGTCCGCTGGATGCGGGTGGCGCAGGACCGGTCATTGTGGCAATCTTTGGGAGAGGCCTATGTTCAGCAGTGGACGTCTTTCGGCTGATATGATGATGATGATGATGATGATGAGTTTTTCTGTTTATTACAATCGATGACATGGTTCCTAAGAACATATTTTCGTAGGTATGTCCGATAGTTTCAGACATTCCCATACTGACTGATTTTAATGAGCCAGCCTGTATTTTAGTAAGGCAACAGTAGCATAAACGTATCTCTGTTTAATAACCCTATTGACCCAACACACAAACAATGCCATAATGACAAGTTTGACAATAATTGTATAATATCACTGTTACTGATGTCACAAGCCTCCGCAGGCTACCTCTACCGCTTACTATCGGACGGTCCGTGTGCCTGTTTGCCACCAACATACAATTATCACTAATAATACACGTGCGAAAAGGAAATTCGTAACTCGTGTAGATTTAGAGCACTCCCTTCGGTCGTGCTTTAATTTGTCTCCACTCGTTCCACTTCACTTAATTTTTTTTCGCACTTGTATTGTAATGTACTATTTTACTTTCGGAAAGTCGTTACAATTGTCACAAGGTTTAGAACGATTTTCGTAAATTCTTGATATGAGGTTCGACCTATGTTGGAATTTCGCAACAATTGTCGTATTTTTGTGACAATATATAATTTTGCTTCGCTAAAAAGACGGTATTTATTGTTGATTGCTAAAAGTTCTTGCAATATATTTGAAACACAAATAACCACACGGCCCGTCTGATGATAAGTGGTAACCGTTGCCCATGGACGCCTGCAATGGGAGAAACAGTCAATTTACAATTCTCGGACTTGTCACCGTGGTAAAATAGGATCCGCAAATGACTTTTAGGTATTCTGTTCACCCTTAATACTTTTTTAGATTCGTTCAAATAAATAATTTGCTAGCTTTACGATTTTATTTACCTACTTATCCCATATTAATATGATTACATCAATAAAAAATCAAAATTGAATTTATGCATTTTTCGATAATGATGCTTGAAAACTTCTCTTTCATCTAGGAAACTCATTTACTCATCCACAACAGTCATCAAAATCATCTTTGACATTAACAACTTAAAGTAGTAGAAGTGACAACATAGTAACAAATTAAAATAAACTATGTGACGCAGACTTAAGGTGTATTTCCTATAAATGTTCCGATCTTTATGATCATCCTGGCTGCTTCGATATCTTTGAGTCATGTTCGTTCAGATATCTTTACCTACTTATACGTTACGAATTTATTGAAAAGTGACTGCTCCTAAATTTATGACGAATTACACGCTCCCAAATCATTGCCCTTTTCTCACGTAACGAATTTATTGAAATTTACCGTTGCTCCGATTTATTTGGGGACCTCGACCGCTACCATATATCTGATGGCGACATTGAAAAGTTTTACAAGTACCTACTCGGATTACAGGGTCGCCACCGGCCACCGGCACGGAGCAGGTCCGATGTTATGCCATCCTCGCCAGGAGACCTATCGGCTTTCATGTGATATAGTACTTTCTTAATTTCGTTTGCTAATATATATATATAATATAATATAATGACTTTCAGTCGATCTGCCACACCACATCAGCATATCTATTTATTAGACTACAATCATATTACCCGTGTTAACTCAGTTAAAATCTTGGTGTTATCTTTGATCCGAAACTCACTTTCAATCAACATATCACATCTCTTGCATCCGACTGCTATAAAAGATTAGCTTTCATCACTCGCAACGCAAGTAACTTTACAAACCCTAAAACTCTGCAGTTGTTATATACCGCACTAGTTAGGAGCAAAATCGAATCCACCTCTATAATCTGGAGCCCACATGAAGCAACTCATGCCCTGCTCCTAGAAAAGGTCCAAAAAGTTTTTCTACGTTGCCTGTACAAGAAAACATATGGATATTACCCTTTCCTCTACCCCACCAAATACTTACTCGGTACATTAGGTTTCAACTCCCTACAGGTTAGGCGCACTTATGACTTACTTTACATTATTTGTCAGATTCTTAGGGGCGATTCGGATTGCACAGAATTGACTACTAGGACCATTGCTTTATTCGTTCCCGATAAATACTTGTGCAGCCGAAACCATCACCTCCTTGCTGAGGAGACGGCCCGCACGTTAGCTCACCAATTTTCCCCAATCCCACACGGACGTGTCTTGCTGAACAAACTTTTAACTATTTTACCTTACTGCGACTTATTTCATGAGAAGCCATCCACATTGAAACCCCGTTTATTGAAGTTCTGCGATGATATTAATTAATTATATGAATGTCATTATATTTTCTTAGTTTTGTTTTTAATGTAGGTACTTTGTCAAACAACGCATTGGCGTAAGCTGTAATGTTACTAATGTTGTGTGATTAAACAAATAAACAAATAAGTGGTATATTTTCTTTGTCTACATATGGGATAGAGGGTGCTCAGGGATCTGTCGTAACTACTTGTGGTGGGTCCGAATGCGATGAATATAATGTTGCATAGTAGTCCTCGACAATTTTAACAATTTGGTCGCGGTCTGCAACCAAATTGTTATCATTGTCTCTTAGCTTAACTATTTCTTTCACTCCAGTCCATAGTTTCCTCCTAAAAACCTTGGGACCCCTACATTCTTTAATAGTGTTGGTAAGTAATTATGTCTGTTTTATATTTTCTCAAATCTTTCCTAATGTTTTTACTAATAATTTTACTTACTATATTTATTTATCAAAACTTTTTTTGTAATATCAATACTTCATATTATTATTATCTACTCAATTGCAATTAATATGCGGGGCTCATGCGAGGTGAAAAATATTTAAGTAGGTAGGTATATGAATATGACGTTTCCATACATTTGGGGTCTGTTAAAAAAGCAGTATTATGTATTTTTAGTACAGATGGTGCGTTTTTAGGCGCTAGTGCGAGAAGTGGCTCATTTTACATCAGGTCCAAAACTTCGGAGGACCATCTGTACTAAAAAACGTCGTATGAAACACGTGCAAAAAGGAAATTGAATGTTTATCACTTTGCGGTTCAAGTTAATTTGGTTGTCGTATACGTACTAACACGTCCAATGTAAATTGAGCCATAAACTGCTAAAGATTCAATTTCCTCGACCTGTACCTACTTATTTCCGCTGTAATTTCATAACGATATTTTTTATACGGCACGTGTTTACAACACGTGATATTCCGTAAATTTCCCAACACAACGATTATTCTTTATTATTATTGCCACTTTGATTCTCTCAAGGTAGAAATCACACTTTTTATTACAGCCAATCTTTCAACGTGTTAAAATGGACGTATTGTTGGTTTTCGTTTCTTTTCTATTGCCTTCAATGTCTTACCATTACGAGTATAGCCAATATGGAGCATCTGGTGATATAATTTCACGCGGAGAGGATTATTATGACCTCGCAGAGTCATCTCATCTCGCTTTATTGAGAGGCAAGACAAAAAAGAAAAAGGAACCCCGTACTACAACTGAATATCCCATTCCTACTGAGGTACCAAGAATAAAAACTTTGGCTGGGAGTGGTAAGTTTGTAATACACATCAGCCTATCTCAGCGGCCCGCATTTGAGGATTTGTCTCTCTCTCTCTCTCTCTCTCTCTATCTAATGACGCCTTCGTTTGAGTGACAGAGAAACATCCTCGAACGAATTTCGATTTTCGCGGTAGTAGGCCAGAGAACGGAAATAACCGTTATTTCTTGTATGCACGTATGGAGAAAATACTAGAGATGCAACGGATAGTTGTTCGGCCGGATACTGGATACCGGATATTCGGCCTGACCAGCGGCCGAATATTCGGTATTCGGCCGGCGGTGTTACGCCGCGGCCACGACATCGGTCTAAGGCGACCGGCTTAGCGGAAAACGTATGGTGCTCCCTCTCGTACCTATATCGGCATCCCGCTCCCACTCATGGATTCGCTCGCCGCTGTTAGCCTTAGACCAATGTCGTGGCCGGGGCGTTATACCTATTTTGAGTTTAGCAGCGCGCGTCGTGCAAATTTCGATACTTTTATGTTTTGTAGCTCGGGGTCTGTCTTATCTTGAAACCAGATTCGAAATTATGGCCATAATTTTATCTACCTACTGTTTTTAAGCTACAAAAAAAAATGTTGCATGTTGTATAGGTAGGAAATTGGGCTATAGAAAAGAGGCCCGGATAGCTGTTATAACAATCACTACACTGTTATCAAGGCAGGTGCTGACTTTGGGTTATTCCCACCTGTTACCACCAAGTCCACCAACTTGACACCAGTGGTAACAACTGGGAATTTTTTTCCCACCTGTTACCACCAGACTTCACCAGAGTTCTTGGTGGTAACTACTGGGATTTTTTTCCCACTAGTTACCACTAAAATATTTGGTTAGTTACTAAAATAATTAGTTTGGTGGTAACAGTTGGGAATTTTAATTCCCAGTTATTCCCAGTGGTAACAGGTGGGAAAAAAATCCCAGTTGTTGTTGTTACCACTGGTGTCAAGTTAATGGTAACAGGTGGTAATAATAATAACCCCTGACTTTGGGCTTGTGCATAAATCACGCGAGGTCCTATAGGGGGGGAGGGGGTCCAAGAAAACATCACGAAAGATCACGGTAGGGGACGGGGGGGTACAAGGAGACCTCACGTGTATTTTTCTACGATGAACAAACTAAGAAATATTGTGAATTTCGGCTAGCGAACGTGAAAAGTTGAATGAAAAAAATACACGTGAGACTGCTAGGGGGGGGGGGGGGCTAGCCAAGAAACTCACCAAACATCACCATGGGGGAGGGGGGGGTCAAAAAGTAGCCAAAAAAACATCACATGATTTATCCATGAGCCCTTTCTGCCGCCTATGTAGACTAGGCTTATGACAGCCACTGCCAACTCGTGACTTACGCAAATTTATATTTCCACTTTGGACCGTATAGCTCTACCGACTCCTCTATGGTTAGTCAATGAAGGCAAGCCAGACCTGAGAATCCTGTGAACTCCTTGGAGGACTAATGATTATTATTGTTATCGTTACTGTTTTTTACCTTTTTATGTTCAATCTGGCCCAAAATTAAGCGAAGTTACTATCCGGTATCCGGCCGGATAGTAAAATACGGGCCGGATACACCGGATACCGGATAGTTACCGAACATCCGGTGCATCTCTAGAAAATACCGGTTTCCGGTCCCTGAATGTCATCATCATCATCAGCCTATGTTAGTCCACTGCTGGACGTAGGCCTCTCCTGTTGACTATGCGTAGGTATAGACGCATTAGGAGGTAAATGCCCATAATCGCCACGCTGGGCAAGCGGTTTGGCGATCGCAGTAATGTGTCCTCTATGATGATGATGACGCTGCTGCCCATCAATACCTATTTTATCGAAGAATGGTCAACAATGGTCATGAAGTTAGTTTAAGATCCTATGACGTCACATCATGGCCGACACCGTTTTCAGAGTACGAAATGAAAAAAAAAAACAAATTTTTCAATAAAAAAATATGTACCCATCAAACACTTTTAATACACCGTAATCGAAATTGATCTTTTCAATAAATACTACAGAAAATTATAATTTTGTGGACTAAATTTGATATGAGACAAATAGCCTATTCACATGCATGCGAGACGCGACATAGTGTTACCGCGTGTGAGAAAAATACTCCCAGGCGTGTAAAATTATTCCTGATTTAATTATTCACATTTTTAGACCTATCAGTCAACTTCTGGGTGGCAGCATCTATTGGTCCTTTTACCCTATTTCATCTCTCAGACTTCTTAAAGCGTAGCAAGCTGAGTTGACAACTTTTTCAATAGAATCCGGGTCAAACGTAAACCCATGTTCGGAGTCTTTCCGGTGGACAATCAAAAAGTTATGGCCTATAAGGGTGCGTCTCCACTGAGGCGGAGAGGAGCGGAGTTGTGCAAAATTGACCAATTACATTTTCAAATCCAAAATTCAAAACAATGTCATGCGGTCTCATTGGCCAATTTTGCACATCTCCGCTCCTCTCCGCCTCAGTGGAACCGCACCCTAAAGCTTGATTTGCTTATTTTTATCATACAATTCAATAGGCATTTAAATGACAATAAGGGTTTAATAAGAAAATTAACTCTCATAGCCCTTAACTTTTAAAATGTCCACCGGAAAGACTCATAACATGATTTTGAGTTTGACCCATCCAACCCCTGTACCCAGCTTAGCTTCGAATCAAGGCAGTTTACTCACTATCGATCCCGCTCGCCCTTGCATATTGGCGCGAGCGAGCCCGATAGAAAGTAAACGCGCGTTACCTAATAACGCCGCGCTGCTGTGTTACGCCGAAGTCACGTAACTTGAGATACAGCAGTTCGGCGTAACAGGGCTAAATCGTTTTTAAATGGAGTATTTTATATGCCACATTAAAGATTTCGTATTTTTTCTTTAAATCTACGGAGATAATTGATCTGACAAAGTCCTGTATCTCCTGTTTACAACTATTGATTCATGCGCATGTCTTGTATCTTTAGTTACCACAAAATAAGTTCAATCGCCGAGCCGGCGAGCGCACGATTTAGTTCTGCCAACTTGTGGTATCTTTTATTACATGAGTTTGGCATGATCGCACAAGTATGAAGCTGTTGTTTAGTTATGGCCCGTAGAGGTAAGGCGGCCATATATTTCTTCAACAATTAGTAGTGAATATCAAAAATAGTAAAGTGCTTATTCAATTGAATCAGCAATTGGTATCGACTGAATGCGAATATTATTAAAATTGATATTGGTTGCTAGAAAAAAGAATAATTTTTACTATATCACAGATAAAATATGAGGTTCAGATGTGTAACCAAGCCGTGGGCATTATTTGATTAGAATATCAGAGACTGATTAATAGTATTTTTTTAATTTTAACCAGTGGCAACAATAGCTCACAGCCACTACGTTTAACAACGAAACAATACACATGTTCAATAGACCATTATAAAATTAAAATAAGATTAGTTATAACTCTATTATTATTAGTAATGTTGCTTAAAAACGATTATTCGTTTTGTCCTTTTCATAAAAACTCGGATCAAAGAAAATTTTTTTTTGGTATTTTAAAGAAATGCCTATCAGACAACGACTTGAATGTGTTATGCTGGTAATTTTTTCTGCTTATGATACTTTTTACATCAAAGAAAATAGATGGATACCGGAGATTGCCATAACCACCGTGCTACATTTAGCTGACCACTGAGTTAAAGCGGGAGGGGGCAAATTAAGGTATCTATAGATACCGCATTTCGCGTAACTCAAAATGTATGGAATTTTAGACCGTCAATATTTACAATTGATTGTAGTTAATTTATTTATATATTTTTATGGTTAAAAAAAGAACCTGTTATTAAGTATGCTGTCCTTAATTACGTAAAAAATGAAATAAAAAAATAGACCGATGATTTTTTGACTTATGATAAGATTTTGGTTCAAAACTTTAACATCGATTATCTCGAAACGGTCATTTCAAAGTTACGTGACTTCGGCGTAACACGGCAGCGCGATAGTCATGTTACGGCTACGCGGCGGCTACATAACCACATTGAAGTCTGCTTCTCTTATTCACACATTCGACGCTGCGTTCATCAACGAGCTCGACGTCGAGACAGACTTCACTTCGACGTCGAGCGCAGCGCTGCGGAAAACGGTATTCACTAGCGTAGAACAGCTCGACGTCGAAATGTTAGGCGGTGACAGCCGACGACAGCTCGACGCTATTTAAGCATCTCCAAATCGTCGATTCTTTTCGTTTCTTCTAATAATTAATAAAAAACACATTACTTATGATCAATCTAGCAGCCATTTTATTCATGCGTCTCGACGATAAAATCCTAGGTTTTTGATTTGACATTAGGAATCGAGGCTGTGAGCGAGTTCATCGCTGTTTTTCGTTAGAGAATACATGGAGAATACGAAGTTCGTACATTAAACGTCAAACTCTCGACGCAGTGTAGTTCCAGCTCACGCCGCATTCGTCGCCGAGCACTAATGTCGTTTAAAGTACATTAGTGAATACCATTTTCAGGCTCGACGCTGCCGCAGCGCTGACATAGCCATAGCTATCAAGCAAGGCGGTTTTCTTAGTTAATAACACTGCTGATGTTTTCCAGTTTTCGGTATACTAGGAAACGAAGAAAATAAAGCAAAGAGTGTATCAACGGCCACGTACCCGTGGATAGGCAGAGTGGTACATTCTCCGGACAAAGACACTCCGTTACTATGCACGGCCAGTTGCATTCAGGAGAGGATATTCATCACCGCGGCTAGGTGCCTCTACAGGTAAGCAAATGATAATTGATAAATACTTAATGTCACACAAGGGTGCAAATTTGCATTTTACCCGCGAGTATGAAATTGAAACACGAGCAAGCGAAAGGATTCTATATTTGAAAACGATCTAAAATAGAATCCTAAGCGTAGCGAGTGTTTTAACATACGAGAAGTAAAATACATTTTCCCCTCACTGGCTCGTAAAGCGCTCATTTATCCTTAATACGAGCGGGTAAAAATGCTTTTTATCAACATGTGAATAAAGTAATTTGACCATGCTCTAATTCCTATGGCCCACTAGCACTACTACAAATCTGTACCTATTCTAGTAGAAGTGGATCTGTATGACCGTAGTAAACATGCGCAATCGGTGCTCACAAGTTAAATTGGTAAATTCTCATTGGTGACTTTGTAAGCCATTGGCTATATTTAAGTACCAGGAGTAACTATACCGATACGTTTCGACATTGAGTTTTAAATGGTCTCTTTAAGTTAATTTACATTTGGATGCGATTTGTAATAATATATACTCGCGATAGTGAGGGGAAAAAAGTTGTATTACACTTGGCGGCAAAGTTTGTTCAACTCTCGTGCCTTGAGACCTTCGCAATGCTCAAGATTCCAGTTTTTGAACCACTCGCTTCAATTTTGGAATCTTTCGCTAGCTCAGGTCTCAATATTGGCACGACAGTTAAACAACAATTTTGCCCCCTTGTATAATAAATAAGTAAAACTATTAAGGATGTACGAGAATTTCCCAACAAGTAAGGTACCTACACCCGGCTAAAACCGGACTATTTTTCGGTGAGTTGAAAGGATGTCACAAAAAATCATAAATTTATTCTAACTAACTTTTACCTCCAGATATGTGATAAAAAAGAAATCAAGCTTTCAATATAAATTTACTTGATGCCGCTCAGACGAATAGCTTAAACTTACCTATACTTTTTTTTTTAAGAAACCCAAAAAACCAAAAAAACCTTGGCTTAAGATCGGACTAGTATCTAATTTCAACTCTAAAGTAGGGAGAAGAAGGTGCATAGCTTCCTATTAAAGATCGGATCTCTAAAAATTCTCGAAAAAAAACATTGTTTTAAAACGTTCGTAGCTCACGACTAGGGATTGCAATTGCTGGATCCAGCATCCAACAATCCAGCTGGATCCAGCGCATTTTTCGGTCTGCTGGATCCAGCAGCCAGTGCTGGATCCAGCGCTGCGGATCCGCAAATAAAATTCACCAATAAGATGCATAATTAACTTTACATAAACTTATTTTACGTCGTGTTTGAAACGGTTCCGCGATCCCGCGCTTGGCCCTTGGTGGCCGTGGTTAATACGTGTGCTCCTTCCAATTTATGGTTGAATCAATGTGTATGCCTAGAAGTGGGAACGTGTGGACCCGATTCTAATGTAGTGCTTCGGAATGAGAAATCTATGTTTATGCTACGTTTTTGGTAGGGTCTAAATTGCATGAGTTTGCTTTTATTGAAATTAAGCTTTAAATTGTAATCGTCCAACCAGGTTACAATATTTTGAATGGTTGTATTTAAGCTATTATTTAATTAAAAATAAAACACAACCGGTAACACTGCCTTGGGGTGTTGGTCGAGTAATATTCGTTTTATGTGATTGAAATGTTTGTATGGTACCTGTAATGTAGTGGAGATATTCTACTTCAATTCGTATTGTGTACGACCTGTAAGGTATGTTTTAAAGCAATTGTGAGCTCAGCCTCTAATACCTATTCCAAATAAATTTTCAATAAAATATCATATAAAACACAATCATAAGCTTTGCTAGCATATTTTCTGTCATTTATTGTGTTTAAAACTTTGTTTATGTACTTGAAGACTGCTGACGATATTGAGCGACCTTTTCACAAAAGGAATATAATCGGTTTGACATAGCGGTTTTAAAAATTTTGGAAAAAGTTGGTAGAAGAGGGTATGGGGCGGTAATTACTACATTCATTGTGATTGCCTTTTTTATATACAGGTTTAATATAACGGACATTTTAAGGAGATCTGGGACTGTTCCTTCTGTAAAAGACTGGTTAATGAGGTGTCAAAGGAGGGGTTAACTCTTCAGCTCATTTTTTTACTAAATAGGGAACTTCTTTTATTTTTGAGACATTTAGTTAGTTTGAACACTTCACGTGGGGTGACGGGGCTAAGGTAGAGCGAGTTTTCAGATGGTGATATGATGGGTCGTCCCCGGAGCGAAGCTTCAGTCCTCTGCGGAGTCGGTTTTTGAAATTCTATCCAATTTTAAACTAAGGGGCACACTAAAAGCTTTCAAATAAAGAAAATAATTAAAAAACACGACTGCCGTTTTAAGCGAACTGAAAAGTAACAAATAATTCCTTTTTCAGGCTAATTCTTGTGATCGTATCTAGGCGTTTGTCTTATTACTTATTACTATATTTTGTTTCCATTGCAGTCGGGGAAACTCCATATATTTATATTTTCCGTAATGAAAGGTTCCCCGACTGCAATTGAAAGAAAACATAGTAAGTAATAAGACAAACGCCTATATGTAGATACGCTCACAAGAATTAACCTGAAAAAAGAGTTATTTGCTACTTTTTAGTGCGCTTAAAGACAACTTAATAAGACAAACGCCTATATGTAGATACGCTCACAAGAATTAACCTGAAAAAAGAATTATTTGCTACTTTTTAGTGCGCTTAAAACGACAGTCGTGTTTTTTAATTTCCTAATTATTTTATTTTTTAAATTTTTTTAAATATATAATGGTCACAAAATTGCGCGTTATCATCCTCCTCTTCATTATATTAAATATTATTATTAATAATTAACCTGTTTTATTGCAAAACGTTGTTTTTTTTTTCGTATTTTTACTATCTGCTGGATCCGCGCTGGATCCAGCTGGATTGACGCCGATCCAGCAAAAGTCCAGCTGGATTGAAAACACTGCTGGATTGCAATCCCTACTCACGACTGATGCGGCTGAGCGGTTGCTGCGTGCTAGCGAGAGGGGCGGGTAAAATAGCGTCATGTATAATATAGCCACTATAGCCAGTGCAGAGGAAAAATTGCTACTATTTTAGTAGTCATTGCGGTCATCCGATCTTACATTAGATCCGATCTTAGCCGAGTGTACCTATTGGGCCAGCGTTGTCCAGATTTGGCAAGAATACAATATCAAACAAAAAATAACGTACTCACTAATATCGGGGATTTCGAAATATAATTCGCATATCAGAGGAATGTCCCTAAAACTTAAATATACAGCAACAAAATGCTGGAATAATATACCTTCCTACCTACCTTTTAAAAACGTATATACAGTACATTGTTTTAAATCACGAATGAAACAACATCTCGATGGCCCCTACGTAAGTTGTCGTAAGTTGAAAATGGCAAGTTTACAGGAGAGCACTTTAAAGTTTGAAATGTGTACGGTGGTCACATAGTTCAATAGATTGCTTTGAAAATTGGCATAAACAATAACAAAGATACTGTCTTTATAGTGATATAATTACTTTTCTGATAAATTTCATATTTTTGCCGGAATTGCACTTACGACAGTATATGACGGAGAAGAGAATCTAAAAATTGTGGTATGTATTACTAACGTCACTTTACGCTGGTGGTCATAAATGGTCATTGATCGTAAGTTATACATACTACAGGATACGTCGGAATTATGAGTATAAGTTTTGTCGTATCTGTTATTTACTACATTATTTTGCGGAAACATTATAAAAACTTGTTGTTAGTTACTATATTATGCCATTTAACGAACAATTTAATAGTATTTTTATGGAACCCTGATGGAATATTTTGAGAAAATTAAGTAGGTAAATAGTGTTTTGTATGTTTTATTATGAAAAATAGATCTGGTACAGTATTTTTGTACCGTTTTAGGAAAATGTCTTGTTGAATGAAGACAGGATTATGGAGTTGAATTAGATGTAGCTTATTTGTTTGCGAGTACTAAAAACTATAAAAATAATTAAAGATCTTGTGGCTCGTAACTACTTACCTACTGTGCACATGAAATAAATCGAAAATTTCCTGAATAGTTGCTATTTCGTTTGGCGAGGGCAGAAGTTTATTATTTGCAGATGCAGATTGAAGCAAAGAGTTCTCTTATAATGTAGTTTTGGTACTGGTCTACATTTTCATGGATAAATTTGAGCAGATGGCATTTGAGAGTTGTCCGAATAGGCCGAGATGTTGGTTACGAAATTTGGATGACATTTTTGCTTTAATTCTTCATAGAGTTGTTGATGTGTTACTAACCAATCTTAATGTGATGCCAATCTTAAAGTTCACATTTAATAGAGAGGTGGATGGGACACTTCGTTTTCTTGATGGGTTAGTATTGCTAGTTCAGAATGATCGTCTGTCACAAAAAGTCTATAGAAAAGCTTCCTTCTAACTGGCTTATACCATTATCTCGCAAACCTGTTCTCGCACAACTCTGTAATTCACAATACATGTGAAATAAGTTTTTATTGTTTATACACATCACATCATTGGCCTATTTCATTCCACGGCTAGACACAGGTATCTCCTATTACCTCCTGTTATCTTAATTATTACAAATGTTGCAACATGTCTGACGAGACGAGACGTTGGAGAGCTTGGAGAGGAACAGATATGGTTGCAGACAAAGTCAGCGTACAAGGAGCTCAGGGACGTTTCGACATCACCACACAGTAGAGAGGGCACCAGCATTCTTGCCTCATATTAAAGGAGTGACAAACGCAATTGGACGCCTATTACGCCGGAGGTTTATCATTAAGATCATTTTGCGTCCTCATATTAATATGAGTACTTTTTACTCTCTCCAAAGGATGGGAATTCACTGGGCAGCTCGGGTGTTTATGAGATACCGTACAACTTCGGTAAAGAACGACGTAATGAGTCTACAAGACTCAGACACATATGGAGTGTCATGAACAGTAAGATAGACAACTCGGCTGTGTCCACCACAGTCATACGATGCAGGCACATTGCATTTCCTAAACGCTTTGATAAAGCGAGGATGCTGGTACGAGGTGCTACCTGCCACGAAAGATAAACAGAGCGATTAAGATTAATTTCAATCGGGATGGGGGCTGGACTGAGCCAACGGCATGGAAGCCGGTAATCTCCGAGCTAATAATGATGGTTTTGTGCACACAGTGATTTTGTGTGCTTCTCATCTGTTATGTAGTGTTTGGTGACACAAACCCGCAGTCGGACATGACATTAGTGCCGGCTTAAGACCACTATTTACCGAATATACATGAGTTTAACCGCTTAATTATAATTTTGTGCCTTTAGTTAGTACATAAAAACAGTCTGTCATTCAGCATTAGGAACGTAATTTTTAAATTATAATTATAGACATGGCAGATTAATGGTTTCTCTCACAGTGCAAAGACATAAAAAAATCAGTTAACAAAAATGCCTTCAGCTTCAACTACATCATAAGAGATCAATAATAAGTGTTTTTCAGCGTAATTATAAAACTTAAAGAACAGTCATATCGCTTTCATGATTAGATACTGCAGCTGTTGGTGGTTTCATTCAGTCAGCAGTCAAGTCGGCGATCTGCAGACGATGATTTCACTGAATGACTGATGACTAAATACTCGTAAATGAACCCACCAACTGCTGCAGTATTTAATAACGTAAGTGATATGGTTGCTTTGTCTTCGTCACTATCACAAAAACTGCCGTTTTATTACAATGACTTTTACATTTCTTTATCGTTTGGTTCAAAAGGAAGCGGCGAACCTGTAAAGTGAGCAGAAATTATTGAAATACGCCAACATTATAATTGTAAATTGTAGTAACTCTGTATTTGATCCGGCGCATACTGTCTTAAATGTCACTTACCATAGAAATTGAAAAACAATTTCCGACGAAAAATGTCTCAAGTACACATACAACACAAAAATAAATAAAATCCAACGTAAATAGTAGTATGTTAAACTTAAGACAAAACACCGATCTCAAACTCCGAAGTAAGTTGTGGTAAGTGATAACATACTACAGTATTCGCCGGTTTTATTAAAAAATGACAAAATTCATACTAATAAACACGCACATGATGTCTGATCTGAGTGAAATCGAACAGATTGCCATCTTTGCTTAGTGGTTTTAAATCATTTTTATGTCTGAAGCGTCTTTTATTTCGCCTCGGACCACCTTTTGTTTTAACTCCAAAGGCCGTTACGAAATTTAATTTTGCTCCTGTAGTTAGTTTGAGATTGTTCCCGATGCAGTTTCTTATTTTTATGAAATAAAATGTATCGTTTATCCATTTTTGTCTCATTTGTTAGTTTTTGATAAAAAAAATAATCACTCACGAAAAACCTCTGCTCCACCGCGTATAAGATCGTAACTGGCACTTATGCTGGGCGAGCGCGAGCGGCCGCCCCGTATTAACTGTCGTAAGTACACTTACTACAGTATACGACGGTGCTTTTTTAAGTTACGATAGTTTTCGGGTGTCAAAAACCTATTTTTAATAGGTTTTTTAATTTTTTTCTTCGTGGAACGGAAACATTCCTAAAAGATATGATGATTTATGAAATAAAAAAAAATCCCAAATTTCAAGTTACGACAACTTACGTAGGGGCCGTCGATCTTTTAGCAATGCAAAAGACGCTACCTCCAGGTATTAGAGCCATGCCGTCATATTTAATTCGTCATATTATTACGTCATATTTATTAATACACTTTGTTAATTATTTATCTATTTATTTTTTAATCAATATATTTTACTTTTTCTTTAATATGTATATGTACACTCGTATAAATATATATTGTATAATTTATATGCTTCCTTTTATATATGACCATTTTATTCATCTTGTACCAAATTGCTCTGCTCAAATACACATAGCTTGTATTCGTACAAAATATTGATACATACAACAACATACAACTCTGAGCCATTTAGTTTTCGATCAACATCAAATAAGGGATACATAATATACATATTGTAAGGGTCTGCCTGAAAATCAGCGTTGTACGATAAGTAAACACTCTGCAACATCATGCTGAGGCAAGCTCCTATTTAGCATCCATGGATTATATAATATATGTTAATATTCAAATTAATTTTAAAATAGTTTTTCTTTTTCTTTTGTCCTACTCTGTATCGTGTTTTTTGTGATGCTAAATAAAAACTTTCTATGTCTATGTCAACAAAAACAATCACAATAGCAATTGTGGCCCAACAAAATTGCTATACGTAACAAAATTGCGCATCCAATTTAAAACTTGAAATATCTTAACAAAAATTGTAGCTCTTATTTTGTATGAAAAAAGCCGGCCCACATTAAATGTCTTGTATCTCGTAAAATACGTAAAATAGTCGTAAAATACAAATATTATTTCTAGTAATTGTTAGTAATTAGGTACATGTCTACATGATAGGTACAACAACGCCACTAGAAAACGAGCTTAGTCAGACGATGTGGTGCGGCTGGAAAAGAACACTTCCAAGTGACACGGTTTTGACCGTTCTCCCGTTGGCTTTTGGTCAGATCAGGGTCGGGTTTGGCCTTAACATTTGTGCAGGGGTGTTGGTATGAATGAAAGTAGGTTTGTCTGGAAACTTGAGTCTCACGCGGCTTGACATTCGGCCTCCCAGGCTTGAGCGCCTGCGGGCCGCGCTCCAGGCCTTCGGACCTATGCGGACTTTCAGCCTCCGCATTTTCTCGCAACGAATTTGAGATTCGTTTTAATGCTACACTTTTCCATTGTATAGCGAAGGAGCGTTGGGTTCTGGTAGCTTGGCCTTCAGTCTTGCAAGCCGGCGGCGCCTCTTTGGGGAACACTTCGGGTCTTCGGCCTACCGCCTACAGCCTTCGCAGGTTGTGGAAACGATAGTCGGGTCTGCGGATCTCCGATTTGTTTTCAGGTTACACTATTCCATCAAGTAGTGTGGTAGCGCTGGGCTCTGGCTTCGATTGTTAAGGCAGATAAGAAGGATGTACCGCTTGGGCTCGCTCGTCGGGCCTCCGACCCTCGGGCTCGCGCTTGAAGCACCTCGATAGTGACACTCCAAGCCTTCGACCCTATGTGAAGCTGGACTTATTTAGATGATGGGGTGGTTGAAAAAGCTTGGTAGTTCAATTTTCTTGGAGCTCCTTCTTCGGCCTTGCTTTAAATTTCTTCCAATTGACACTTGGGTCCTATAAGTGAAAGTCTGTGCCTCTGGCTCCGGTGGTCCGGGCCGGGGGCTCGGTTTTCGGCCTCGCAAATCAGCGCCCCTCTGTGGGTCGATTTGGGCCTTCGGCCTTACGCGGAGTACGTCCTATGGCCTTTAAAGGTTGTCAAAACGATCGTCCGAGCCAATTTAACGTTACACTATTCCGTCGCCGTCTAGTTCTGGGCTTTGGTGGCTCGGCCTTCGGCCTCGCGAGCTAGCGCGCCTCTGATCGCCACTTTTGGCCGTTGACTCTACGCGGAGCTCGGCTTTCAGTCTTCGTTGGAGTTCGAAGCGAACCGTTGGGCTCGCCCGTCGTGCCTTGGGCCCTACGTGGATGTCGGTTTATTTAGATGCTGGGGTAGTTGAAGAAGCATGGTAGCTCAATTTTCGCGCAGCTTTAAATTTGCAAGTGACAGGCTTGGCCCCTCGAAGTGAAGGTGTACGGGCCTCCAACTTCGATCACTTACGATCAGGTGGAGTGGAGCCACTTTGTTGTGCCAACATAAAAAAAAACTTAGTACGTAGTAAAGGCATTCGAGGATTAGATTGCGTTTCCACCAGAGATGTGCGAGGATGTGTTTCCATACAAATGACACCTCGCTCGAGTCATTAATAGAAGTCATTTGTATGGAAACACATCCTCGCACATCTCTGGTGGAAACGCAGCCTTATGCTTGGGTACTTTGGATAGAAATCGATTGAATCATCATCATCATCATCATCATCATCATCATCAGCCTATGATAGTCCACTGCTGGACGTAGGCCTCTCCTATTAACTATCTATAGAGACGCATTAAGAGGTAAATGCCCATAATCGCCACGCTGGGCAAGCGGATTGGCGATCGCAGTAATGAGTCCACTATGATGACGCTACCGGTGTGAAGTTAGCAGCCTAAAGTTAGCGGCCCATGATAACCCGACCAAATAAAAAAGTCGCAGTGATGATACTATACTAACGCATTAAAAACCGGTTTTAAGTACAATCTAAACGACAAAGCCATGTAAATATAATAAATGAAGTTCTAACATATTATTTTTTATCAGAAACAATTACTAAAACTGCGAGAAAACATAAATATTTCTTTGGGCTGCTAACTTCACACTTTTGCAAACGGGTCGAGTAGAGTTTGAGATGTAGCATCCCAGAGAATGAAGCTGTAAAACGATTTTTTGTAGGCTGTCGTAATAGTCAGCTTAATAAAGAATATTAAAACGAGGAGTTCTATCTTCTAGAACTAAATTTGACAGAGTTCTGAAAAATATACTGAGAAAAAGGTTAAAAATCGTAGAAACCCAAAGTTTGATTAGTAGCAACCCAGAAACAGTAGCTCTGCGACCCGACATCACAAATGTTCTAAATAGAGGGCTAATTGAAGCACTAATAAATAAAGAGTTCTATCTTCTGAAATGAGAACCTAAAAAGTTATATGGAAAGTACTGCGGAACATGCCATGTTCCGAATAAAGTAACATTTCCAAACCTGCAGCTCTGAATCATACTTTTGTAATAGACCTTTAAGATAGGTAACTAAAAAGTTAATACAAAAAGGCGGACAGTTACCTTCTACAACGAAATTTGATATACATCTGAAGAAAATACTCAGACGGGTAAAAAACTGGAGAAATCCAAACTTTCACCAGTAGCATCCCAGAGACAGTAACCCTGCGCCCTGGTAACGTAAGTGTTCTGGATAGCGGTTCTACTGAAGCACTTAAAATTAAGGAGTTCCATCTCCTGCAGCTAAATCTGGTAGAGTTCTGCATACAATATTATAGAACATGTCTTACTCAACTAAAGCCGAATTCGACAAGTAGCATCGCAAAACCTATAGATCTGATATATTAATTTGCAGATTTTGATAATACAACGCTTATAAGTGCACGTAAAAATGAAAAATTCTGTCTTCTAGAACGACATTTGAAATAGTTCCAAAGAAAACACCATGAAATGGGTCAAAAACGGGAGAAACGCAAAGTTTGACTCGTAGCATCCCAGAGACAGTAAACCTGAGACGTGGTATCGCTAGTGTTCTGGATAGTGGATTTATTAAAGCTCTTGAAATCAAAGAGTTCTATCTTCTGCTGCAAAATCTGATAGAGTTCTGCACAAAATAGTACGGAAGAGGTCATACTTGTTTAAAGTAGAGTTTTATAAGTAGCATCCTAAAAAATATTGCTCTCAATAATACATTTGCAGGTGTTCCTATTACACAACATATAAGTTCTTCCAAAAATAAAGAGTTCTATCTTCTATAACGACATTTCATGAAGTTCTGGATAAAAAACTGAGAAATGGTAAAAAACTGGAGATATCCAAAGTTTGACTCGTAGCATCCCAGAGACAGTAAACCTGCGACCTGGTATCGCTGATGTTTTGGATAGCGTGATTATATAAGCACGCAAAATCAAGGAGTTCTATCTGCTGGAACGATATTTAGTAGAGTTCTGAAGAAAAGACTGAGAAAAGGGTTAAAAATTTAACAAAACCATAGATTGACTCAAAACTGACGGCTCAAAAACGGTTCTCAATATTAATTACAAAGCAAAATCCTATTTATAGCATTGGTTATGTCCTAACATATTACTTTTTGTAAGAAATAATCACTATTACTTTGAGAAAACAAAAATATTCACTTAGGCTGCTAACTTCACACTTTTGGAAAGCGGGTCGAACAAAGTTTGAGATGTAACATCCCAAAAATGGAAGCTGTACAACGATTTTTTGTTAGCTTTTGAAAAAGTCAGCTTATTGAAGAATATTAAAACAAATAGTTCGTTCTTCTAAAACTAAATTCGATAGAGTTCTGAAGAATATACTGTAAAATGAGTTGAAAACCGGAGAAACCCAAAGTTTGATTAGTAGCATCCCAGAGGTAGTAACCTTGCGACCTGGTATCGCAGGTGTTCTGGATAGTGGGCTTATTAAAGCTCTTGAAAACAAAGAGTTCTATCTTCTGCTGCAAAATCTGATAGAGTTCTGCACAAAATAGTACGGAAGAGGTCATACTTGTTTAAAGTAGAGTTTGATAAGTAGCATCCTAAAAAATATTGCTCTCAATAATACATTTGCAGGTGTTCCTATTACACAACATATAAGTTACCTGCGACCTTGCGACCTGGTATCGCTGATGTTCTGGATAGCGTGATTATATAAACACGCAAAATTAAGGAGTTCTATCCGCTGGAACGATATTTAGTAGAGTTCTGAAGAAAAGACTGAGAAAAAGGTTAAAAATTTAACAAAACCATAGATTGACTCAAAACTGACGGCTCAAAAACGGTTCTCAATATTAATTACAAAGCAAAATCCTATTTATAGCATTGGTTATGTCCTAACATATTACTTTTTGTCGGAAATAATCACTATTACTTTGAGAAAACAAAAATATTCACTTAGGCTGCTAACTTCACACTTTTGGAAAGCGGGTCGAACAAAGTTTGAGATGTAACATCCCAAAAATGGAAGCTGTACAACGATTTTTTGTTAGCTTTTGAAAAAGTCAGCTTATTGAAGAATATTAAAACAAATAGTTCGTTCTTCTAAAACTAAATTCGATAGAGTTCTGAAGAATATACTGTAAAACGAGTTGAAAACCGGAGAAACCCAAAGTTTGATTAGTAGCATCCCAGAGGTAGTAACCTTGCGACCTGGTATCGCAGGTGTTCTGGATAGTGGGCTTATTAAAGCTCTTGAAAACAAAGAGTTCTATCTTCTGCTGCAAAATCTGATAGAGTTCTGCACAAAATAGTACGGAAGAGGTCATACTTGTTTAAAGTAGAGTTTGATAAGTAGCATCCTAAAAAATATTGCTCTCAATAATACATTTGCAGGTGTTCCTATTACACAACATATAAGTTCTTCCAAAAATAAGGAGTTCTATCATCTATAACGACATTTCATGAAGTTCTGGATAAAAAACTGAGAAATGGTAAAAAACTGGAGATATCCAAAGTTTGACTCGTAGCATCCCAGAGACAGTAAACCTGCGACCTGGTATCGCTGATGTTTTGGATAGCGTGATTATATAAGCACGCAAAATCAAGGAGTTCTATCTGCTGGAACGATATTTAGTAGAGTTCTGAAGAAAAGACTGAGAAAAGGGTTAAAAATTTAACAAAACCATAGATTGACTCAAAACTGACTGCTCAAAAACGGTTCTCAATATTAATTACAAGGCAAAATCCTATTTATAGCATTGGTTATGTCCTAACATATTACTTTTTGTCAGAAATAATCACTATTACTATGAGAAAACAAAAATATTCACTTAGGCTGCTAACTTCACACTTTTGGAAAGCGGGTCGAGCAAAGTTTGAGGAGTAACATCCCAAAAAAGGAAGCTGTACAACGATTTTTTGTTAACCTTTGAAAAAGTCAGCTTATTGAAGAATATTAAAAAAAAGAGTTCGTTCTTCTAAAACTAAATTCGATAGAGTTCTGAAGAATATACTGTAAAATGAGTTGAAAACCGGAGAAACCCAAAGTTTGATTAGTAGCATCCCAGAGGTAGTAACCTTGCGACCTGGTATCGCAGGTGTTCTGGATAGTGGGCTTAATAAAGCTCTTGAAAATAAGGAGTTCTATTTTCTGCAGCAAAATCTGATAGAGTTCTGCACAAAATACTACGGAAGAGGTCATACTTATCTAAAGTAAAGTTTGAAAAGTAGCATACTAAGAAATATTGCTCTAAATAATACATTTGCTGGTGTTCTTATTACACAACATATAAGTTGTTCCAAAAATAAGGAGTTTTATCTTCGAGAATGACATTTCATAGAGTTCTGGATAAAAAACTGAGAAATGGTGAAAAAACTGAAGATATCCAAAGTTTGATTCGTAGCATCCCAGAGACAGTAAACCTGAGACGTGGTATCGCTGAAGTTCTGGATAGTGGGTTTATTAAAGCTCTTGAAATCAAAGAGTTCTATCTTCTGCAGCCAAATCTGATAGAGTTCTGCACAAAATAGTACGGAAGAGGTCATACTTGTTTAAAGTAGAGTTTGATAAGAAGCAACCTAAAAATTATTGCTCTCAATAATACATTTGCAGGTGTTCCTATTACACAACATATAAGTTCTTCCAAAAATAAGGAGTTCTATCTTCTATAACGACATTTCATGAAGTTCTGGATAAAAAACTGAGAAATGGTAAAAAACTGGAGATATCCAAAGTTTGATTCGTAGCATCCCAGAGACAGTAAACCTGCGACCTGGTATCGCTGATGTTCTGGATAGCGTGATTATATAAACACGCAAAATTAAGGAGTTCTATCTGCTGGAACGATATTTAGTAGAGTTCTGAAGAAAAGACTGAGAAAAAGGTTAAAAATTTAACAAAACCATAGATTGACTCAAAACTGACGGCTCAAAAACGGTTCTCAATATTAATTACAAAGCAAAATCCTATTTATAGCATTGGTTATGTCCTAACATATTACTTTTTGTCGGAAATAATCACTATTACTTTGAGAAAACAAAAATATTCACTTAGGCTGCTAACTTCACACTTTTGGAAAGCGGGTCGAACAAAGTTTGAGATGTAATATCCCAAAAATGGAAGCTGTACAACGATTTTTTGTTAGCTTTTGAAAAAGTCAGCTTATTGAAGAATATTAAAACAAATAGTTCGTTCTTCTAAAACTAAATTCGATAGAGTTCTGAAGAATATACTCTAAAATGAGTTGAAAACTGGAGAAACCCAAAGTTTGATTAGTAGCATCGCAGAGGTAGTAACCTTGCGACCTGGTATCGCAGGTGTTCTGGATAGTGGGCTTATTAAAGCTCTTGAAATCAAAGAGTTCTATCTTCTGCTGCAAAATCTGATAGAGTTCTGCAGAAAATAGTACGGAAGAGGTCATACTTGTTTAAAGTAGAGTTTGATAAGTAGCATCCTAAAAAATATTGCTCTCAATAATACATTTGCAGGTGTTCCTATTACACAACATATAAGTTCTTCCAAAAATAAGGAGTTCTATCTTCTATAACGACATTTCATGAAGTTCTGGATAAAAAACTGAGAAATGGTAAAAAACTGGAGATATCCAAAGTTTGACTCGTAGCATCCCAGAGACAGTGAACCTGCGACCTGGTATCGCTGATGTTTTGGATAGCGTGATTATATAAGCACGCAAAATCAAGGAGTTCAATCTGCTGGAACGATATTTAGTAGAGTTCTGAAGAAAAGACTGAGAAAAGGGTTAAAAATTTAACAAAACCATAGATTGACTCAAAACTGACGGCTCAAAAACGGTTCTCAATATTAATTACAAGGCAAAATTCTATTTATAGCATTGGTTATGTCCTAACATATTACTTTTTGTCAGAAATAATCACTATTACTTTGAGAAAACAAAAATATTCACTTAGGCTGCTAACTTCACACTTTTGGAAAGCGGGTCGAGCAAAGTTTGAGGAGTAACATCCCAAAAAAGGAAGCTGTACAACGATTTTTTGTTAGCTTTTGAAAAAGTCAGCTTATTAAAGAATATTAAAACAAAGAGTTCGTTCTTTTAAAACTAAAGTCGATAGAGTTCTTAAGAATATACTGTAAAATGAGTTGAAAACCGGAGAAACCCAAAGTTTGATTAGTAGCATCCCAGAGGCAGTAATCTTGCGACCTGGTATCGCAGGTGTTCTGGATAGTGGGCTTATTAAAACTCTTGAAAACAAAGAGTTCTATCTTCTGCAGCAAAATCTGATAGAGTTCTGCACAAAATAGTACGGAAGAGGTCATACTTGTTTAAAGTAGAGTTTGATAAGTAGCATCCTAAAAATTATTGCTCTCAATAATACATTTGCAGGTATTCCTATTACACAACATACAAGTTCTTCCAAACGTAAGGAGTTCTATCTTCTAAATCGCTATTTCATAGAGTTCTGGATAAAAAACTGAGAAATGGTAAAAAAACTGAAGATATCCAATGTTTGATTCGTAGCATCCCAACGACAGTAAGCCTGAGACCTGATATCGCTGGTGTATTTGATAGCGTGTTTACTAAAACACGCAAAATCAAGGAGTTCTATCTTCTAGAACGATATTAAGTGGAGTTCTGAAGAAAAGACTGAGAAAAGGGTTAAAAATTTAACAAACCCATAGATTGTCTCGAAACAAACGGCTCAAAAACGGTTTTTTAATGTGACTTACACGACGAAAACGTTTTTAATAGCATTGATTATGTCCTAACATATTACTTTTTGTCGGAAATAATCACTATCATTCTGAGAAAACAACAATATTCCCTTAGGCTGCTAACTTCACACTTTCGGAACGCGGGTCGAGCAAAGTTTGAGATGTAACATCCCAAAAAAGGAAACTGCACAACGATTTTTTGTTAGCTTTTGAAATAGTCAATTTATTGAATAATAATAAAACAAAGAGTTCGTTCTTCTTAAACTAAATTCGATAGAGTTCTGTAGAATATACTGCAAAATGAGTTAAAAACCGGAGAAACCCAAAATTTGATTAGTAGCAAGTTTAGAGACGAGTTCAAAAAACTTTTAACAGAAAATAGTTATGAAATGCTTCAACTTTGCCTGTTCTGATGTCGTAAAGTTAGACCTAAGGAAAGTGTACGGTGCCAAGTGTGCTTGAGAAATATACACACAGATTGCTATCTCTCAATAGAAGAAAAAAAAATGGCAGCCACTGTAGAGCAAAAACTCGAAAAAAATAAATCCAAGTGTGATCTATGTGTGGCAAATATGTTGTAACGGTTATTCGAGTGCGGCTATTCTCATTAAATCCTTTCCTCAGTATTTTCTTCATAATTCTATCAAAAGCCGTTAATAAAGTTAGAACGCTTCATTTTTATACGGACTAAAAGGTCTTTAATTACGAATACCTAGAAATGTATGATTCAGATGCAAATGTATGATGCGGATTTTGTCGTGTAAGTTACGTTTAAAACAGTTTTTGATGGTTTAGAAACAAACATTATATTTCACCAAGCAAAAATATATAAATAAGTCGTGTATTAAATACACCTGCAAATGAATTATTAAGAGTGTTATTCTTTAGGATGCCACTTTTCAAACTCTACATTAACTAGTCAAGTATGACCTCTTTCTTAATAGGAATTTTCTGCAGGACTCTATCAAATTTTGCTGCAGAAGTCAGAACTCTTTGATTTTACGTACGTTTGATGGTACGTCCGCTATCGAGAACACTAACATTAACTACCAGATCGCAGGGTAACTGTCACTGGAATGCTACCAGTGAAACTTTGGATTAATGGAGTTTTTTACCCGTCTTGATGTATACCAAATTTCATGGGATCACCAATAATATGGGATGCTACTAATCAAATTTTGGGTTTCTCCGATTTTTAACCCTTCTCTCAGTACTCTTTGTTTTAATATTCTTGAACTTGACTATTTCAAAAGTAAATGAAAATTTGCTTTACAGCTTCCCTCTTTTCCAAAAGTGAGAAGTTAGCAGCCTAAGGGAAAATTTTTGGTTTCTCCAAGCAATACTGATAATTTCCAACAAAAAAAATGTAAGGACATAATCCATGCTAAAAATACGTTTTTGTCGTGTAAGTCATATTGCAAACCGTTTTTAGGCGATAGTTTGTAGGCCAACTTTGGTTTTCTTAATTTTCAACCCTTTTCCCGATCTTTTCTTCAAAACTCTACTTAATATCGTTCCAGAAAATAGAACTCTTTGATTTTCCGAGCTTTCATTTATATTTATTTTATTTATCGGGATATAATACTAACTACATCTTTTTTGTATGATGGTATCGTAAAAACACATTGGTTTGTCTCGATACCTCAACACATTATTAAATACACCAGCGATAACAAGTTGCAGGTTTATTGTCTCTGGGAACCGTATTTGAGCCGTCAGTTTTGAGGCAATCTATGTTTTTGTTAAATTTTTAACCCTTTTCTCAGTCTTTTCTTCAGAACTCTACTAAATATCGTTCGAGAAGATAGAACTCCTTGATTTTGCGTGCTTTAATAATCACGCTATCCAGAACATCAGCGATACCAGGTCGCACGCAGGTTTACTGTCTCTGGAATGCTACGAGTCAAACTTTGGATATCTCCAGTATTTTACCATTTCTCCGTTTTTTATCCAGAACTCTATGAAATCGCGTTCTAGAAGATAGAACTCCTTATTTTAGGAAGAACCCGCTTTCCCAAAGGGTGAAGTTAGCAGCCTAAGGGAATATTTTTGTTTTCTCAAAGTCATAGTGGTTATTTCCGACAAAAGTAATATGTAAGGACATTACCAATGCTATAAATACGTTTTTGTCGTGTAAGTCATATTGAAAACAGTTTTTGAGCCGTCAATTTTGAAGCTATCTTTGGTATTGTTAATTTTTAACCCTTTTCTCAGTCTTTTCTCCAGAACTCTACTAAATATCGTTCTAAAAGATAGAACTCTATGAAATTTCGTTCTAGAAGATAGAACTTCTTATTTTTGGAAGAAGTTATATATTGCGTAATTCAAACACCTGTAAATGTACTATTGAGAGCAATATTTTTTAGGATGCTACTTTTCAAACTATACTTTAGACAAGTATGACCGCTTCCGTAGTATTTTGTGCAGAACTCTATTAGATTTTGCTGCAGAAGATAGCACTCTTTGTTTTTACAACCTCTAATAAACCCGCTATCCAGATCACCTGTGATACCAGGTCACAAGGTTACTGCCTCTGGGATGCTACTAATCAAACTTTGGGTGTCTCCGGTTTTCAACTCATTTTACGGTATATTCTTCAGAACTCTATCGTATTTAGTTTCAGAAGAACGAACTCTTTGTTTTAATATTCTTCAATTAATTGACTATTTTAAAAGCTAACAAAAAATCGTTGTACAGCTTCCTTTTTTGAGATGTTACATCTTAATCTTCGTTTGACCCGCTTTCCGAAAGTGTGAAGTTTGGAGTCAGGTCAGGTCGCAAGGTTACTGCCTCTGGGATGCTACTGTTCGAACTTATGGTTTCTCCGGTTTTTAACTTTTTTCTCAGTAATTTCTTCAGTTCTCTATCGAACTGAGTTTAAGAAGATAGAATTCTTTGTTGTAATATGCTTCAATACGCTGACTATTTGAAAAGTCAACAAAAATTCCGTATAAGTCATATTGAAAGTCGTTTTTAAGCCGTTAGTTTTGAGGCAATCTATGGGTTTGTTAAATTTTAACCCTTTTCTCAATCTTTTCTTCAGAATTCCACTTAATATCGTTCTAGAAGATAGAACTCCTTGATTTTGCGTGTTTTAGTAAACACGCTATCAAATACACCAGCGATATCAGGTCTCAGGCTTACTGTCGTTGGGATGCTACGAATCAAAGATTGGATATCTTCTGTTTTTTTTACCATTTCTCAGTTTTTTATCCAGAACTCTATGGAATAGCGTTTTAGAAAATAGAACTCCTTATGTTTGGAAGAACTTGTATGTTGTGTAATAGGAACACCTGCAAATGTAATTGAGAGCAATATTTTTTAGGATGCTACTTTTCAAACTCTACTTTAAACAAGTATGACCTCTACCGTAGTATTTTGTGCAGAACTCTATTCGATTTTGCTGCAGAAGATAGAACTCTTTGATTTAACGTCCTCTAATAAACCCGCTATCCAGAACACCTGCGATACCAGGTCACAAGGTTACTGCCTCTGGGATGGTACTAATCAAACTTTGGGTTTCTCCGGTTTTTAACTCATTTTACAGTATATTCTTCAGAACTCTATCGAATACGTATAGTTTAAGAAGAACGAACTCCTTGTTTTATTATTCTTCAATAAATTGACTATTTCAAAAGCTAACAAGAAATCGTTGTACAGCTTCCTTTTTTGGGATGTTACGTCTCAAACTTTGCTCGACCTGCTTTCCAATAGTGTGAAGTTAGCAGCCTAAAAGAATTTTTTTGTTTTCTCAAAATAAGTAATAGTGATTATTTTCGACAAAAAGTAATATGTTAGGACAGAACCAATGCCATGAATAGGATTTTGCCGTGTAAGTAATATTGAGACCGTTTTTGAGCCGTCAGTTTTGAGGCAATCTATGGGTTTGTTAAATTTTAACCCTTTTCTCAATCTTTTCTTCAGAATTCCACTTAATATCGTTCTAGAAGATAGAACTCCTTGATTTTGCGTGTTTTAGTAAACACGCTATCAAATACACCAGCGATATCAGGTCTCAGGCTTACTGTCGTTGGGATGCTACGAATCAAAGATTGGATATCTTCTGTTTTTTTTACCATTTCTCAGTTTTTTATCCAGAACTCTATGGAATAGCGTTTTAGAAAATAGAACTCCTTATGTTTGGAAGAACTTGTATGTTGTGTAATAGGAACACCTGCAAATGTAATTGAGAGCAATATTTTTTAGGATGCTACTTTTCAAACTCTACTTTAAACAAGTATGACCTCTACCGTAGTATTTTGTGCAGAACTCTATTCGATTTTGCTGCAGAAGATAGAACTCTTTGATTTAACGTCCTCTAATAAACCCGCTATCCAGAACACCTGCGATACCAGGTCACAAGGTTACTGCCTCTGGGATGGTACTAATCAAACTTTGGGTTTCTCCGGTTTTTAACTCATTTTACAGTATATTCTTCAGAACTCTATCGAATACGTATAGTTTAAGAAGAACGAACTCCTTGTTTTATTATTCTTCAATAAATTGACTATTTCAAAAGCTAACAAGAAATCGTTGTACAGCTTCCTTTTTTGGGATGTTACGTCTCAAACTTTGCTCGACCTGCTTTCCAATAGTGTGAAGTTAGCAGCCTAAAAGAATTTTTTTGTTTTCTCAAAATAAGTAATAGTGATTATTTTCGACAAAAAGTAATATGTTAGGACAGAACCAATGCCATGAATAGGATTTTGCCGTGTAAGTAATATTGAGACCGTTTTTGAGCCGTCAGTTTTGAGGCAATTTATGGTTTTGTTAATTTTTTAACCCTTTTCTCAGTCTTTTTTTAAGAACTCTACTAAATATCGTTCGAGAAGATAGAACTCCTTGTTTTTGCGTGCTTTAATAATCAAGCTATCCAGAACATCAGCGATACCAGATCGCAGGTTTACTGTCTCTGGGATGCTACGAGTCAAACTTTGAATATCTCTAGTTTTTTACCATTTCTCAGTTTTTTATCCAGAACTTCATGAAATGTCGTTATAGAAGCAAGAACTCCTTATTTTTTGGAGAAATAATATGTTGTGTAAAAGGAACACCTGCAAATGTATTATTGAGAGCAATATTTTTTAGGATGCTACTTATCAAACTCTACTTTAAACAAGTATGACCTCTTCCGTACTATTTTGTGCAGAACTCTATCAGATTTTGCTGCAGAAGATAGAACTCTTTGATTTCAAGAGCTTTAATAAACCAACTATCCAGAACACCAGCGATACCAGGTCTCAGGTTTACTATCTCTGGGATGCTACGAATCAAACTTTGGATATCTTCAGTTTTTTCACCATTTCTCAGTTTTTTATCCAGAACTCTATGAAATGTCACTCTCGAAGATTAAACTCCTTATTTTTGGAACAACTTATAATATGTTGTGTAATAAGAATACCTGCAAATGTATTATTGAGAGCAATGTTTTTTAGGATGCTACTTTTCAAACTTTACTTTAGATAAGTATTACCTCTTCCGTAGTATTTTGTGCAGAACTCTATCAGATTTTGCTGCATAATAAGCCCACTATCCAGAACACCTGCGATACCAGGTCGCAAGATTACTACCTCTGGGATGCTACTAATCAAACTTTGGGTTTCTCCGGTGTACAACTTATTTTACAGTATATTCTTAAGAACTCTATCGAATTTAATTTTCGAAGAACGAACTCTTTGTTTTAATATTTTTTAATAAGCTGACTTTTTCAAAAGCTAACAAAAAATCGTTGTACAGCTTCCTTTTTTGGGATGTTACATCTCAATTTTTGCTCGACCCGCTTTCCAAAAGTGTGAAGTTAGCAGCCTAAGTGAATATTTTTGTTTTCTCAAAGTAATAGTGATTATTTCCGACAAAAAGTAATATGTTAGGACATAAACAATGCTATAAATAGGATTTTGCCCTGTAATTAATATTGAGAACCGTTTTTGAGCCGTCAGATTTGAGGCAATCTATGGTTTTGTTAAATTTTTAACCCTTTTCTCAGTCTTTTCTTCAGAACTCTACTAAATATCGTTCCAGCAGATAGAACTCCTTGATTTTGCGTGCTTATATAATCTCGCTATCCAGAACATCAGCGACACCAGGTCGCAGGTTTACTGTCTCTGGGATGCTTCGTGTCAAACTTTGGATATCTCCAGTTTTTTACCATTTCTCAGTTTGTTTATCCAGAACTTCATGAAATGTCGTTATAGAAGATATGTAGAACTCCTTATTTTTGGAAGAACTTATATGTTGTGTAATAGGAACACCTGCAAATGTATTATTGAGAGCAATATTTTTTAGGATGCTACTTATCAAACTCTACTTTAAACAAGTATGACCTCTTCCGTACTATTTTGTGCAGAACTCTATCAGATTTTTCTGCAGAAGATAGAACTCTTTGATTTCAAGAGCTTTAATAAACCCACTATCCAGAACACCAGCGATACTACGTCTCAGGTTTACTGTCTCTGGGATGCTACGAATCAAACTTTGGATATTTTCAGTTTTTTCACCATTTCTCAGTTTCTTATCCAGAACTCTATGAAATGTCATTCTCGAAGATAAAACTCCTTATTTTTGGAACAACTTATATGTTGTGTAATAAGAACACCTGCAAATGTATTATTGAGAGCAATATTTCTTAGCATGCTACTTATCAAACTCTACTTTAAACAAGTATGACCCCTTCCATACTATTTTGTGTAGAACTCTTTGTTTTCAAGAGCTTTAATAAGCCCACTATCCAGAACACCTGCGATACCAGGTCGCAAGATTACTGCCTCTGGGATGCTACTAATCAAACTTTGGGTTTCTCCGGTTTTCAACTCATTTTACAGTATATTCTTAAGAACTCTATCGAATTTAGTTTTAAAAGAACGAACTCTTTGTTTTAATATTCTTTAATAAGCTGACTTTTTCAAAAGCTAACAAAAAATCGTTGTACAGCTTCCTTTTTTGGGATGTTACTCCTCAAACTTTGCTCGACCCGCTTTCCAAAAGTGTGAAGTTAGCAGCCTAAGTGAATATTTTTGTTTTCTCAAAGTAATAGTGATTATTTCTGACAAAAAGTAATATGCTAGGACATAACCAATAGGATTTTGCCTTGTAATTAATATTGAGAACCGTTTTTGAGCCGTCAGTTTTGAGTCAATCTATGGTTTTGTTAAATTTTTAACCCTTTTCTCAGTCTTTTCTTCAGAACTCTACTAAATATCGTTCCAGCAGATAAAACTCCTTGATTTTGCGTGCTTATATAATCACGCTATCCAAAACATCAGCGATACCAGGTCGCAGGTTTACTGTCTCTGGGATGCTACGAGTCAAACTTTGGATATCTCCAGTTTTTTACCATTTCTCAGTTTTTTATCCAGAACTTCATGAAATGTCGTTATAGAAGATAGAACTCCTTATTTTTGGAAGAACTTATAAGTTGTGTAATAGGAACACCTGCAAATGTATTATTGAGAGCAATAATTTTTAGGATGCTACTTATCAAACTCTACTTTAAACAAGTATGACCTCTTCCGTACTATTTTGTGCAGAACTCTATCAGATTTGGCTGCAGAAGATAGAACTCTTTGATTTCAAGAGCTTTAATAAACCCACTATCCAGAACTTCAGCGATACCACATCTCAGGTTTACTGTCTCTGGGATGCTACGAATCAAACTTTGGATATCTTCAGTTTTTTCACCATTTCTCAGTTTTTTATCCAGAACTCTATGAAATGTCATTCTCGAAGATAAAACTCCTTATTTTTGGAAGAACTTATATGTTGTGTAATAGGAACACCTGCAAATGTATTATTGAGAGCAATGTTTCTTAGTATGCTACTTTTCAAACTTTACTTTAGATAAGTATGACCTCTTCCGTAGTATTTTGTGCAGAACTCTATCAGATTTTGCTGCAGAAGATAGAACTCCTTGTTTTCAAGAGCTTTAATAAGCCCACTATCCAGAACACCTGCGATACCAGGTCGCAAGGTTACTACCTCTGGGATGCTATTAATCAAACTTTGGGTTTCTCCGGTTTTCAACTCATTTTACAGTATATTCTTCAGAACTCTAACGAATTTAGTTTTAGAAGAACGAACTCTTTGTTTTAATATTCTTCAATAAGCTGACTTTTTCAAAAGCTAACAAAAAATCGTTGTACAGCTTCAATTTTTGGGATGTTACATCTCAAACTTTGTTCGACCCGCTTTCCAAAAGTGTGAAGTTAGCAGCCTAAGTGAATATTTTTGTTTTCTCAAATTAATAGTGATTATTTCCGACAAAAAGTGATATGTTAGGACATAACCAATGCTATAAATAGGATTTTGCCGTGTAATTAATATTGAGAACCGTTTTTGAGCTGTCAGTTTTGAGGCAATCTATGGTTTTGTTAAATTTTTAACCCCTTTCTCAGTCGTTTCTTCAGAACTCTACTAAATATCGTTCCAGCAGATAGAACTCCTTGATTTTGCGTGCTTATTTAATTACGCTATCCAAAACACCAGCGATACCAGGTTGCAGGTTTACTGTCTCTGGGATGCTACGAGTCAAACTTTGGATATCTCCAGTTTTTTACCATTTCTCAGTTTTTTATCCAGAACTTCATGAAATGTCATTATAGAAGATAGAACTCCTTATTTTTGGAAGAACTTATATGTTGTATTATAGAAACACCTGCAAATGTATTATTGAGAGCAATATTTTTTAGGATGCTACTTATAAAACTCTACTTTAAACAAATATGACCTTTTCCGTAGTATTTTATGCAGAACTCTATCAGATTTTGCTGCAGAAGATATAACTCTTTGATTTCAAGAGCTTTAATAAACCTACTATCCAGAACACCAGCGATACCACGTCTCAGGTTTACTGTCTCTGGGATGCTACGAGTCAAACTTTGGATATCTCCAGCTTTTTAGAATTTCTCAGTTTTTTATCCAGAACTCTATGAAATGTCATTCTCGAAGATAAAACTCCTTATTTTTGAACAACTTATATGTTGTGTAATAAAAACACCTGCAAATGTATTATTTAGAGCAATATTTCTTAGTATGCTACTTTTCAAACTTTACTTTAGATAAGTATGACCTCTTCCGTAGTATTTTGTGCAGAACTCTATCAGATTTTGCTGCAGAAGATAGAACTCTTTATTTTCAAGAGCTTTATTAAGCCCACTATCCAGAACACCTGCGATACCAGGTCGCAAGGTTACTACCTCTGGGATGCTACTAATCAAACTTTGGGTTTCTCCGGTTTTCAACTCATTTTACAGTATATTCTTAAGAACTCTATCGAATTTAGTTTTAAAAGAACGAACTCTTTGTTTTAATATTCTTTAATAAGCTGACTTTTTCAAAAGCTAACAAAAAATCGTTGTACAGCTTCCTTTTTTGGGATGTTACTCCTCAAACTTTGCTCGACCCGCTTTCCAAAAGTGTGAAGTTAGCAGCCTAAGTGAATATTTTTGTTTTCTCAAAGTAATAGTGATTATTTCTTACAAAAAGTAATATGTTAGGACATAACCAATGCTATAAATAGGATTTTGCTTTGTAATTAATAGTGAGAACCGTTTTTGAGCCGTCAGTTTTGAGTCAATCTATGGTTTTGTTAAATTTTTAACCCTTTTCTCAGTCTTTTCTTCAGAACTCTACAAAATATCGTTTCAGCAGATAGAACTCCTTGATTTTGCGTGCTTATATAATCACGCTATCCAAAACATCAGCGATACCAGGTCGCAGGTTTACTGTCTCTGGGATGCTACGAGTTAAACTTTGGATATCTCCAGTTTTTTACCATTTCTCAGTTTTTTATCCAGAACTTCATGAAATGTCGTTATAGAAGATAGAACTCCTTATTTTTGGAAGAACTTATATGTTGTGTAATAGGAACACCTGCAAATGTATTATTGAGAGCAATATTTTTTAGGATGCTACTTATAAAACTCTACTTTAAACAAGTATGACCTCTTCCGTACTATTTTGTGCAGAACTCTATCAGATTTTGCAGCAGAAGATAGAACTCTTTGATTTCAAGAGCTTTAATAAACCCACTATCCAGAACACCAGCGATACCACGTCTCAGGTTTACTGTCTCTGGGATGCTACGAGTCAAACTTTGCGTTTCTCCCGTTTTTGACCCATTTCATGGTGTTTTCTTTGGAACTATTTCAAATGTCGTTCTAGAAGACAGAATTCTTCATTTTTACGTGCACTTATAAGCGTTGTTTTATCAAAATCTGCAAATTAATATATCAGATCTATAGGTTTTGCGATGCTACTTGTCGAATTCGGCTTTAGTTGAGTAAGACATGTTCCATAATATTGTATGCAGAACTCTACCAGATTTAGCTGCAGGAGATGGAACTCCTTAATTTTAAGTGCTTCAATAGAACCGCTATCCAGAACACTTACGTTACCAGGGCGCAGGGTTACTGTCTCTGGGATGCTACTGGTGAAAGTTTGGATTTCTCCAGTTTTTTACCCGTCTGAGTATTTTCTTCAGATGTATATCAAATTTCGTTCTAGAAGGTAACTGTCTGCCTTTTTGTATTAACTTTTTAGTTACCTATCTTAAAGGTCTATTACAAAAGTATGATTCAGAGCTGCAGGTTTGGAAATGTTACTTTATTCGGAACATGGCATGTTCCGCAGTACTTTCCATATAACTTTTTCAGTTCTCATTTCAGAAGATAGAACTCTTTATTTATTAGTGCTTCAATTAGCCCTCTATTTAGAACATTTGTGATGTCGGGTCGCAGAGCTACTGTTTCTGGGATGCTACTAATCAAACTTTGGGTTTCTACGATTTTTAACCTTTTTCTCAGTATATTTTTCAGAACTCTGTCAAATTTAGTTCTAGAAGATAGAACTCCTCGTTTTAATATTCTTTATTAAGCTGACTATTACGACAGCCTACAAAAAATCGTTTTACAGCTTCATTCTCTGGGATGCTACATCTCAAACTCTACTCGACCCGTTTGCAAAAGTGTGAAGTTAGCAGCCCAAAGAAATATTTATGTTTTCTCGCAGTTTTAGTAATTGTTTCTGATAAAAAATAATATGTTAGAACTTCATTTATTATATTTACATGGCTTTGTCGTTTAGATTGCTCTTAAAACCGGTTTTTAATGCGTTAGTATAGTATCATCACTGCGACTTTTTTATTTGGTCGGGTTATCATGGGCCGCTAACTTTAGGCTGCTAACTTCACACCGGTGCTGCTGCCCACCAACAATCTTTTATTAAATAATGGTAAGTGACACTTCAATCCCTTAGTCGACTCTTACGACACCCGCAGAAGGAGTTGGGGTGGTGACAAATGTATTCTTACTGCCGTCACCACACGGCAATCGATTGAATATGAAAACAGAATTAGCTATAAAAGTTATTTTTTACAATTCATAAAAAATACATATAGGTGACATTGCTGGGCAGTAATCGGCAAAATATTTTTCATTTCCAAGTATTTATTCGCTGAAATTATCAGCTAGTTTGAAATGTAATTTCAAAATGTAGTATTTACTTGTATTACTTATGTATACTTTGGTTCTGCTGCGGATGGTCTCATTTTTAATCCGATCACGCAGATAGACTCCTAGCATAGCCCTCTCCATTGCCCTTTGGGTGACTTTGAGCCAGCAGCAGAACCAAAGTAACCGAAATAGCTCTCCGAATCGCTAAACTGAAGTGGCAGTGGGCGGGGCACATTGCGCGTAGAACCGATGGCCGTTGGGGCGGGAAGGTTCTTGAGTGGCAGCTACGTACCGGAAAGCGTAGCGTGGGTAGGCCCCCCACAAGGTGGACTGATGACCTGGTGAAGGTCGCAGGAGTCCGCTGGATGCGGGTGGCGCAGGACCGGTCATTGTGGCAATCTTTGGGAGAGGGCTATGTTCAGCAGTGGACGTCTTTCGGCTGATATGATGATGATGATGATGATGACTTATGTATGTAGGTTCCTACTTAAAGCCCATTCATCCTTAGTTGCCTTATCTAGTAAACAACTTTCTTACCTAAAAACACACGTTTTCTGTTCTAAACTGCTGTTTCTTTGATTAAAAATTAAACAATTTACTAATCACTACGGACGGACTGCACAAATACGGACTCAGGTATTTTGGTAACAGGTGTAGTGAGAAATTACTTGCCTTCGGAAACGTTCGTAAACACATGCTGTTTCAGGCAGTGTCACCGAGTCTGACTGAAGTAGCATGACAGCTATTACTGTCAGTCTCAGTGAGATAGACTGAAACAGCATGACGTTGACGAACGTTTCCGAAGGCAAGTCATTTCTCACTACATCTGTATAGGCAAATATGGCATACGACAGAAAACGTGTACTTTTAGGTTAGAAAGTTGTTTACTAGATAAGACAGCTAAGGATGAATGCACTTTACGTAAATTCTTCATCATTTATACCGAAAAATATGTAATATATATAAACACACACACACACACACACAACAATTGGAACAAGTAAAAAGGCGGACTTATCCGACTTATCTCTGTAAGAGATCCTTAACAGACTATAATTATGAAACAAGAGATAGCAATCGTCATTAGAATCAAAAATAAATGTAATCAAACCTAAAAACCTGCATTTTTCCCTAATCACGCACTTTTAGAACAAAATCTTGGTTTTATTATGGATTTAAAATCTTAAACTCAATACTCAATCTTTATTGCACTTATAATGTGGTTTACAAGGTTACAGCCGTGGAAAATGTACCAATCTAGCATTTTTTTAAATTACGCGTAACCCTTTGCAACCGACAAGTCGCGATTTGCTAAATTAATAAAGAACTCTAATGACTTTTTTTTAAATTGACAATTAACTGTAATTAACTGTCACGAACTGTAACTCGGGTGTAAAGGGTTAAAGATTGATTGATTATACACAAGGAAATCAAAAATGTTGGCCGATTTGGCGCACACCGTAATTTGGCCTACAGATTTTTTCATGTGTAAATCAATAGTTATTTATTATACAAGGGGGCAAAGTTGTTGTTTAACTGTCGTGCCAATATTGAGACCTGAGCTAGCGAAAGATCCCAAAATTGAGCCACGAGCGTAGCGAGTGGTTCAAAAACTGGAATCTTGAGCATTGCGAAGGTCTCAAGGCACGAGAGTTGAACAAACTTTGCCGCCAAGTGTAATACAAATTTTTTTCCCCTCACTATCGCGAGGAAATATGATTACAAATCTCATCCAAATGTAAATTAACTTAAAGAAACCATTTAAAACTCAATGTCGAAACGTATCGTAGAATAGAGTTACTTCTGGAATTTAAATATAGCCAATGGCTTACAAAGTCACCCATGAGAAACGACCAATTTAACATGTGAGCTCCGATTGCGCATGTTTACTACGGTCATACAGATCCACTTATACTAGGCAGTAGGGGGCTATAGGAATTAGAGTAATGTCAAATTATTTTATTCACAAGTGTGTAAAAAGCGTTTTTACCCGCTCGTATTAAAGGATAAACGAGCGCTTTACGAGCTAGTGAGGGGAAATAGTTATTTGTTTTACTAGGGAGCAAAGTGATTGTTTAACTCTCGTGCAAATATTGAAATTGAAACCCGAGCAAGCGAAAGATTCCAGAATTTGAACCACGAGCGCAGCGAGTGGTTCATGAAATGGAATCTTGAGCGATGCGAGGGTTTTAAGGCACCAGAGTTGAACAAAGCTTTGCTGCCGAGTGAAACACAACATTTTTCACCACACTAAAGCGAGGAAACATGCGAAATAAAACTCAAACATAACAAATTAGAAGGTATTTATTTGCAAGTCCTCAACTTCCAAAAAATAAACAAATCAACAAATAATAAAACAATAACCTCAAATATTTATATTGGCGTGGCAATGCTTAAAAATTCAGGATAATTCCAAAATGAGACTCATGTTGTTGTGTAGTTATTGGCGATTTTTCTGTGATTTTCGGAATTATCCCACTTTCGCATCTCGCAATTACCCCAAAGCCACTTAAGTATGTTAAACTAAGATATCACCAATGAAAGAAAACAAAACACGACCGAACTCGTTTAAATTTTAAAAGAAAAAATATTCAGATACGTTCAGAAATTTGCATAGTGTCAACACTTTCATTTTCCTATTGTTTTTATTTGTCGTATTTTTAGAACTTTTAATTAAAATGTGGTATTTAATTTGGATTTTAGCATATTGAATATAATATTATGAAAGGTTCATGTGTATGAATCTGTTTGAAACTATTGAGTTTTCGAACGTACTGTCTAGTCAAACGTCAAAAAGCTTATTTCACTCTCAGGCCGTATAATTTATTGCTTTAGTCTATCCAGAAGATTAAAAAAGAATTACTTTAACCTCTAGAGATTAAAACACAGTTTTGCGCTCTGAAATTGAAGGACAAACAGCGTGTTTACGAGCAGTGTGGTGAAACATAATTTCAATAGGATAATTAACTAAAAAGATACAGCATACTTTATAAATTTCCATTTCGTTTTTTGGCCCTCCTGAAAAGTCGTCATTTGGTGGTTACATTAATTCATATTACAACTGACGATATGGGGTCTATTTCTCGTAACTATTAGTTTACAAGTATATTAGTTATTAGTTACTAGTGAAAATTTTACAAGTCCTAATATTTTCTGTTTCTCGAAAATAATTATTAGACTGGTAACTAATATTGGTAAACTAATAAAAAATATTAGTCCAGCTTGGCTGATTGGGGTATTTTACCTATGCCTTATTACATATAAAAAAAAATTAAACATTGGCGGTAAAAAGCAAATTGTTTGTTTAGTTAAAATAAAATATTTAAATTTATTAAGAATGGATACGATGTTGATGGTTTTGAGGAATATACAGTGTGTGGTCTTTAACACGGGAGAAAAATGAAATGAGTGACTCCTTAGACTATCAGCAATAATCCTGTAAAGGTCCCGGTGTTTCAAAGTGGTCAAGTTCGGAGATATTGTCATTCAAAGCTATGGACCTTTAGTACTGGATCTTGGCATCACGATGTCGTAGCTTGTCAGTCGCAAGACATCTTGATAGTATACCAGGTAGGAAGTCATAACAATAATTTTGTTTGCATTTTTACACTAATTTAATACGGTTTTTAAAAAAAAATGTACATTTTTCAATGATTCAAAAATGATAAGTTATTGATAACTTTTAATTCAAGTAAATGAACCCATAATAATGAAAAATACATGAACAAAAAATTACAAAAAATTTTTTTTTTTTTTTAATTACAATATGTGGAAATGATTGTTGATCAGCTTATTAATGCACCGTTTTTTTCACCCCGGTTGTAGGTCACACACTGTATTGGAAGCCAGAGATATTTTATTTGGAAGCTTTTCGGAGACGTTAACCTGAATTGATGAACGTAAAAATGGGAGGAATTAACAATTTTAATTCTCATCAATTTTTCATCCACATTTTATAATTTTCTTTAGATAACTGTGATAAGTAACACGCTAATAGTTTGGACTAATATTTTTTACCAAGCTTCGGCGACTAATAGCTTTATTATGAGTGTATTTTACAAGTGTAGTTATTTTTCTTTGCATTCGAGAAACGAAAACCAAATTAGGTCTAATAGTCCAAGAGCCAGTGAACCCTGAGAGTAACGGTCTTCCTGTAAGGTTAGAAATTTGTATACTAACGGTTTATGGAATTCTAAGAACAATAGCCATGACCTGGCAGGCGTCAGCCCTGCACGTCATCAAGCCCTTTATTTTTTGAACTGTTAAGTAAATTGGATTTCAAAACTTGTTTCTGTAAGTTTGAAAAATTTATAGGATAAAGTTAATTTATTGTACATCTTAAAAAAAAATTGACAGGCGATTACAATAAGCAGAAGTATATGACAGGTCAATTAGAAAATGCACAGTTGATGACGTAAAATAAACTTCATCCTGTATACTCGAAATTTTTATAATATGTCTTCAAATAAACGTCTCGGAGTAAGTATGTGCAATGCCAGGCGGTTTTGAACCCTTTCGACGCATAATGCCAAAAACGCGAAAGGCCATTTTGTCATTTCGCGTACTGAAAAAAAATACACGCATAAAGCCAAATACGCTTAATACCAAAATCGCCTTATGCCAAAAAACGCATAATACCAAAAACGCAATTCGCCATTTTGTCGTTCCACGTATTGAAGAAAAGCATCCCCCATAATGCCAAACACGCAGAATGACAAAAACGCTCAACACAATTTATGATAAGTATGATAACAGGAAAAATGTGTAGGTACTCCTAATTTTGCATGAACTTTATATAATGTGTTCCATCACACGCTCCTTTTAGAGCATAGTGACAATCCTAAGTGTAATGTCATCTTAGCATTTGCTTGATTTGACAGCTAAACGTCAAATGTATGACAGTGTCCCCTGTGTACTTAAGTACTATTACTTATTCTGTGCTAGTAGTGGCACAGAAAGCTCAAGCTCAAGCTGGCAATGAAACTGAGTTTGGCGGCATTGGGGTATCTACTATGTCGCGAAACCAGCGTCACAATTAAGTTCCAGTCACAAATAGAAAGCTTTGAAAGCTCAGGACGTTTACCACGAAGCACTTCGTTCGTTCGATCGTCTATCTGCCTCTTTGTTGCTCGAACAAGCAAGAGCGATAGGGAGGGAACTAGACGATCGAACGAACGAAACGCTTCGTGGTAGGCCTTCTGGCAAGGAAGGATGCTCACTTAAGTGATTAAGTTATTACTAATTGTACCACTACTATATATTATGTATAGTAGAGTTCATTAATAATTATGTGTACATTTCTCCAAACTCATTATCATAGTAATGATATCCTCACATATAAAAAATATCCCATGGAGCATCCTTAACAATATGTTATTAAAATAGTATTATTATTTATTTGTTACCAAAGCGTGATAGAAAATCTTTATATCACGCCTTGATTTGATCTGCATCACGGGAAAACAATAAAAAATATATGTATGTTTTTTAGTCAAGGCTTCATGACAATTGTCACGAAATTTTTGGTAGTTTTTGACATGAAACTGATCCTGTGTCGGAATTTTGTGCCAAAGTCGTCTTTTTCGTGACAATTGTCAAGAGCTCTTCACAAAAGTATGCGTCTTTAGTGGTATTAGTCGCGTTTTTATTTATAAACGACAGGTTAGTGGTAAATAAGCATACAGTCCGGACGATAGTAAACGGTGCCCGTAGCTCATGGACGCCTGTGATTGTAGTACCTAACAATGATGTTGACAAATAGGTGGTGAAATAGGGCACTGCTTCTGGTGTCACTTTTATAATGTTTGGCAATATATGTGTTTGTCATTCATAGGTTAGCTTTTGGCATTATGCGTATTTAGGTTTTGGCATAATGCGTATTAGCTTTTGGCATTATGCGTGTGTAAGTTTTGGCATTATGCGTATTAGCTTTTGGCATTATGCGTATTTAGATTTTATATACTTTTGGCATTTGGCGTATTTGGTATTTCTATAGATTTGGTATTATACATATTTGGCATTAAGAGGATTTGGTCTATTGCGTTTTTGGCATTTAGCGTACGAATGGCGTTTTGCGTTTTTGGCATAATGCGTCGAAAGGTTTTGAACAGCATAAGACCTTGCCAGGCGAGGGGACAGTTAAGTAAATTGGGTTTCAAAACTTGTTTCTGTAAGTTTGAAAATTCCTTCGAAGACCTTCAAAGTCTTATGCTGTTCAAAACCGCCTGGCATTGTACATACTTACTCTGAGACGTTTATTTGAAGACATATAAAAATTTCGAGTATACAGGATGAAGTTTATTTTACCTCATCAACTGTGCGTTTTCTATTCGATCTGTCATATACTTCTGCTTATTGTAATCGCCTGTCAATTTATTTTTAAGATGTCATCATCATCATCATCTCAGCCATAAGACGTCCACTGCTGAACATAGGCCTCCCCTCTGGACCTCCACATGTACCGGTTAGATGCAACCTGCATCCAGCGTGTCCCGGCGACCTTCATAAGGTCGTCTGTCCATCTTGTGGGTGGACGTCCTACGCTGCGTTTGCCTAGCCGTGGTCTCCACTCGAGCACTTTTCGACCCCATCGACCATCTGCTCTGCGTGCAATGTGGCCTGCCCATTGCCACTTCAGCTTACTAATCCGGAGGGCTATGTCAGTAACTTTAGTTCGCCTACGGATCTCCTCATTTCTGATTAGATCACGCAGAGAAACTCCGAGCATAGCCCTCTCCATAGCTCGTTGAGCGACTCTGAGTTTAGAGATGAGGCCGATGGTGAAGGACCACGTTTCGGCGCCGTAAGTCATCACTGGTAACACACATTGATTGTAGACTTTCGTCTTAAGGCACTGAGGTATGTCGGACGAAAAGACATCGCGTAGTTTCCCGAACGCTGCCCAACCGAGTTGGATTCGGCGGTTGACCTCTTTCTCGAAGTTGGACCTACCTAATTGGACTACTTGTCTTAGGTAGATGTACGAGTCAACAACTTCGAGTACCGAGTTTTCAACAGAAACCGGGGTGAGCACAACATTGGCATTTGACATAACTTTCGTCTTATCCATGTTCATTTTCAAGCCCACCCGTTGAGAAACTCGGTTAAGGTCATTGAGCATTTTGCTGAGTTCCTCCGTCGACTCTGCCATGACTACGATATCGTCGGCAAACCGAAGGTGAGTGATGTTTTCGCCGTTCACATTGATGCCAAGTCCTTGCCATTCCAGGAGCTTAAAGGCATCTTCCATTGCGGCAGTAAACAGTTTCGGAGATATAACATCTCCCTGCCTTACGCCTCTTCGCAACGGAATAGCCTTCGTAGTCTGCTCCTGTACTCGGACCGACATTGTGGCGTTGCTATACAAACACTTCAACACTTCGATGTACCGATAGTCAATGTGGCATCGCTGAAGAGACTCAAGCACTGCCCATATTTCTACCGAATCGAAGGCTTTTTCATAGTCCACAAACGCTAAGCATAATGGCAAGTTATACTCCTCGGTCTTCTGTATAACTTGTCGCAGCGTATGTATGTGGTCTATGGTACTATAGCCTTTTCGGAATCCAGCTTGTTCGGGAGGCTGGAAGTCATCAAGTCTGTATTCGAGACGGTTCGTGATGACCCTTGAAAACAGTTTATAAACATGACTCAGAAGCGTGATGGGTCTAGTTCTTCAAAAGGCTGTTATCACCTTTTCTGAAAAACAGCACCACCTCGCCTCGGTTCCATGCTTCAGGCGTTTTGCCCTCGGACAAGACGGAATTAAAGAGCTTCTGGAGGACTTTAAGAACCGGTGTACCACCCGCTCTCAGAAGCTCTGAAGTGATTCCGTCATCGCCCGGCGCCTTGTTGTTTTTAAGCTGCTTCAGGGCCATCCTAATCTCGTACAGACTGATGTCCGGGATATCCTCGGTGTAGTGTCGGGACAGCTTGGCTCTTGGATCTCCTACCAAACTGTCAACGGGCTTTGCGACCGAAGTATATAACTGTCCATAGAACCTCTCGATCTCACCTAAAACCTCTGCTTTTGTTGACGCTATGCTGCCATCTCCCCGTTTCAGCTTTGTCAGCTGGCTTTGCCCAATAGACTTGTCCTTTGCAAACACTTTGGAGCCTTGGTTTCGCTCGATTGTCTCTTTAACACGGTTAGTATTAAAGAGACGCACGTCATGTCGCAAGGACTTGGATATGCGTCTATTGAGCTGCCTATATGACTCCGCGTCATCCGAAGATTGCAGCTGTAGCGAGCGTCGTTCAGCCATGAGGTTTAAAGTTTGAACGGTCAGTTTTTGAGGTCTATCTTTACGGCGCGGTCTAAAAAATTTAGACCCTACCATATGGACAGTTTGTACTAGCCCGTCGTTGATCTCGTCCACTGATGCCACGTCCTCAAGGCAAGCAAAGCGGTTAGAGAGCTCAAGTTGAAAGCTTTCGGGGTTTTGGATATGGGCTCGAGTGGGACGGAGCGTAGACTTCATCAGGCTGGACCTTTCAAGTTTAACATTGATATTCAGTGAGCCCCTGACGATTCGATGATCGCTACCGGTTTTCACCCTGTTGATCACAGACACATCACTGAATATACGTTTCCTGTCGGTCATGATGAAGTCTATCTCATTTCTCGTGGAACCATCGGGACTCAACCAGGTCCATTTCCTTTGAGGCGGCTTCTGGAAGAAAGAGTTCATCATAAAGAGTCCCTCTTTCTCCAAAAAGTCGGCCAGCCTCTGTCCCCTATGGTTCCGTTGTCCATAGCCAAATTGCCCCACTCTCAACTCATCACCGCTTTTCTTGCCCAACTTTGCATTGAAGTCCCCCATAACAACAGTGAAGTAGGTTTTAGAAGTATGTATGGCCTTACTTATGTCCTCATACATAACTTCTACTTCATCATCGGAGTGTGACGAGGTCGGTGCATATACCTGAATGACCTTTAGCGAATATCTTTTGGATATTCTGAGTACCAGGTATACCACCCTGCTCGACACACTTTCGATGGTTATTATGTTGTTTACGAGGGACCTGTGGACGAGAAACCCGACACCACCTTGGGACTGTTGGTCGCCCTCCCGGTGGTAGAGCAAGTTACCGGACTTCAGGGTTACGGTGTCATCCCCTTCTCTACGGACTTCGCATAGCCCGACTATGTCCCAGTGTAACTTGCTCAGTTCCTCTTCCAGCTCGTAAATCTTTTCGTCAGCCCTCATAGTGCGGATATTGTGTGTTACCAGGGCCAATCGTCGTGGGGGTGGGTAGCCGGATAGGTGCCGGTGATTCTTAGCACCCCTTGCCCTGTTTCTCTGGCCGCTACCGTGGCCAGGAAGAGCAGGACTGCCGGGCACTAGGGGCCTAGGTTGTGTTTTGTTCATTTCATGGGGGGGGGGGGTTGCCATACGCGCCACGCTTGGCAGGCGGGTTGGCGCGCGCAGTTTGTTACTTGTTACTCTGCGGAAGATGCTGCTGCCCATCTTCCGGTATTTATTCCCTTAGCAGGCTCTTACTGCAACCACGGGATGATATGGTGGGGGACTATTCGCAAGCCGGTCACCCCACGGCACGACACGGCACACATTTTTAAGATGTACAATAAATAAACTTTATCCTATTAAATTTTCAAACTTACAGAAACAAGTTTTGAAACCCAATTTACTTAACTGTCCCCTCGCATGGCAAGGTCTTATGCTGTTCAAAACCGCCTGGCATTGCACATACTTACTCCGAGACGTTTATTTGAAGACATATAAAAATTTCGAGTATACAGAATGAAGTTTATTTTACCTCATCAACTGTGCATTTTCTAATTGATCTGTCATATACCTCTGCTTATTGTAATCGCCTGTCAATTTTTTTTTTAAGATGTACAATAAATAAACTTTATCCTATTAAATTTTCAAACTTACAGAAACAAGTTTTGAAACCCAATTTACTTAACAGTTCAAAAAATAAAGGGCCTGATGACGTGCAGGGCTGACGCCTGCCAGGTCATGGCTATTGCTCTTAGAATTCCATAAACCGTTAGTAGGTATACAAATTTCTAACCTTACAGGGAGACCGTTACTCTCAGGGTTCACTGGCTCTCCAGCTATAATAATATTACGTCGGGTGAGAATGCAATTGTGCTATACGCCACTTGCCTTGGTTTAGAGGAGAGCGAAATGAAACAAAAAAAAAATATTTCTTGGAATGTCTTATATTTTTGCAATATTTAACTTAACTGACACTTAAGTATGTTAATTTACTATTTTTTGTTATATACAATTAATGTTTAACTTATAATAGTCATGAGATATAAGTAGTTTTACAATTGCCATATCCATTTTAGTAAGAAAATGTTTAACTTGCTATGTATGATATGACACAAAGTTATGGATGTGTCACAAAATGCTAGTGCAATGTCAGGAAAGGTAGACATTAAAAGCAATTGTTTATGCAAATAAAAGTTATTTTACGATTTCAAGTCAAGACGATAATTTATCTCGAATATGAAGACATAATTATTCACGTGAATACCTATGGTGCCAACATTGATTTCCAATATTTATGTGAATCATTTTTTTACTTTCTTGTAAATAGGTACCATCTAATAGGTGACCTTCTCTATTTTGTGAAATGATAACCTTTTCAACGATATCTAGTGCTAATGTAAAAAATATCGATGAGAACAGCTTATAATACGTTTACTAATGAATGACATATTAACGTTATTATTTCTTATCAACTAATAATATTACAGTTTAAGTACCTAAATACTCGCTCTATAAATTAAAAGACATGTCATGTAATAAGTATGTACTTCAGGAATAGTGACCGAGGCCCCCTGTGGCCAGGACTTAAATGGTATGGCATGGCAGGAAAACAGGAGGTCGCTGGATCGATTCCAGTCCTGGTCATAGGGGGTTCGGTCACTTTTTCTGTAGTATATTTCATGTCACTTCTTACAATTTATGGTTAGGTAGGTACTCGTAATTATAAATATTATGTATTTATACTACCAACTTATTAAGATAAAAGCTTGAAGTATGAATGACACAAATCATTATAAATCAAACCTACCTTCTTTATTGTCATTTATCAAAAGAGAGGGTAGGTAAAAAAAGTATTGAATCGATACAATCAAATTGAATAATGGATTATGTCACAAAAATATTGATCGGTTAGTCGCTTGGCACACTGATAAATAGGCTGTTAACCGTAAATTTGTGTCATGTCCGGACATGGCACAATATTGTAATCACTATTTATTGCGGTTTGAGAATATGGCACAAAAATATATGTTTTTCTTAAATATAAAATAAGAATTTTCAAAAATCGATTACTGTTATGAACTACAAAAAAAATATGCTATCAAGAACCATTAAAAACCGATTTTGCTTGAAAATGGATATGGCACAATTGCATTCTCACCCGACGATTAGCTAATATTTATTAGTTGGTAACTAATAACTAATATTTTATTAGAGTGGCTTCGAGAAACGCAAAATTGTAAACTTGTAAAAAATATTAGCCCATGGACTAATATTACTAGTCTAATAAGGTACGAGAAATAGGCCCATGGTCGCAGGCTTACTTACTCTCAGATGCCAGTGTCAAATTACTATGGAGTTTTGACGTTACTGTCGGAGAGTCAGCATTATTCTGTCGAATAAGTTTAGTGAAATCAAGCATTAGTAAATAAATAAGTACGTTATTTCTAGAGGAAAAGTGTCTGTCACATCATTGCTCATACAAAAAAGCAGATTACGACCCTTGGCTTTCGTGGTTCCTTCAAATAAAACTAAACAGATGTTCGAAGACGTCGGCCTTATTGTCGTCAACAATACTAACCATAAGTGGAAAACTATCCAGTTGTACAGCATCAAAGATAATCCCAAATTCAAAAGAACAGACGATTGGTTTGTATGGTTCACTGAGATGAGGCCCATTAATGGGACTGTTGTTGGATTTGCCTACCTTGTAAGTTAAAAAAAAATACCGTAAAACCATCTAAATATAGTCCAAATGCTACTAACAATGGTCCAAAACTAGGCGTAATTGTTATATTAATCTACTATTCCTACGAACAAATAAAACATGGAAGCCGCACGCCATTCTAAATTACCTTTCAAAAACGGTCCTGAATTTTAGTTGACAAATGTCACCCCCTCTTCAATACATCACGGTAATGAATTTCAATATCAACCTATAAACTTGAACCGCCATTTAAAAATAGTTGTGATTGGTCCGTCAAAATTTTGATTGGCTATATTGTACAAACATTTGTCCAAGATGTTGCGCTGAAATATGCGCGGTGTAATGAAAAGAGCTATGTCCTTCCCATCTTGGCACAATTAAACAATTGTGTTTGGGGGCATTTTTGAGCTGGCGTTAGACGTCCATGGTATAATTATATGATCGCAGTACTATTCATAGGCAAAAACTGCTCATTAATATTAAAATCAACTTGGACAAAGCCAAAAAAGATAGGGACTGATGCTTCTTACTTAACCCATCGTATGCGGGAGCACGAATCCGTGTACGGGAAGACTATAAGAAAAAAATATTCACCGCACACGAAGGGTTAAGAGTTCAAATTGTGGAACATAGTTGAAGGGTCCACGGAAAAAAACATGTCAAAAGCTTAAAAAAATCATGGGAAATTCTCACCTTATTCTGTTAAAAGGTGGTTTTTCCTTCTGTAAATTGAATTGCCTAGACATGTTCTTTCCGTGGCCCCTTCAGTTGCAGTATTGGACCATAGATAGTTGGGTGGTTAATACGGTACAAATAATTCAATATTCCTTATTCCACTACTCATCAACCTGCGACCATATAAAACATGGACGCCTAATGCCAGCTCAAAAATGCCCCCAAAACCAATTGTTCAATTGTGCCAAGATGGGCAGGACATAGCGCTTTTCGTGACACCGCGCACATTTCGGCGCAATATCTTTGACAAATGTTTATTGAATATCGCCCATCAAAACATTGATGGACCAATCACAACATTTATAAATGGCGGCTTAAGTTTTTATAGGTTTACATTCTAATTCATTGCCGTGATACATTGAACAGGGGGTGACACTTATCAACTAAAATTCAGGACCGTTTTTGAAAGGCAATTCCATGTTTTATTTGTTCGTAGTCATCAACATTTTAGAGCACTTAAAAGGACACCAAAAAGTGTAAAAGGAGCTTTTTTATAATTACGAGGGTTGCCTTTTAAGTTGTGTCGTTTGAAATAAGTATAGACAATTTTATAGATTATTACCATTTATTGTTTTTCGAAGAATTCTCCGCGATGTTTAATACACTTTTGCATGCGTTCAAACCAGTTTTTAAAACATTTATTCCACTCCGAAGTGGGGGTAGTCAAAATGGCCGATTTGTAAGCGTCAACAGCTTCTTCAGGCGAGCTGAAGCGTTGACCACGAAGACTTTGCTTAATTTTGGGGAACGTAAAAAAATCGTTAGGGCTTAAGTCAGGGCTGTAAGGTGGGTGATCTAAAATTTCCACATTTTGGGCGCTCAAAAACATCTTTGTTTGGCGGGCGGTGTGCGAACTTGCATTGTCATGATGCAGTATCATACGACGCGTCGAGTTGTTTTTTCGAAATTCGGTTATGACACTTATGACTTGCGGCAAACAAACAGTGGTATAGCCAGTCAGCGGTAACCGTCTTGCGATCTTCTAGTACAATAGTGGCGACGTGACCACCCTTTGCCACAAACGAGGCCACCATTTTTTTTTAAGTGCTCCGCGAGCGTATGACTTTGGTCGGTTTTGGCTCATCCTGAAAGACCCAAACAGTTGACTGCTGTTTAGAATCTGGATCGTAAGCATATACCCAAGACTCGTCACCACTAACCATATCATAAACATGTTTTGACTCGCCTAGGCTGAATCGCTGCAGAGTTTTGCGACACCAACTAACACGGGCAGCTTTTTGGTCGTCGCTAAACAAATGTGGTATCCAACTAGAGATCAACTTTCTTACGCCAAGTTCTCCGTGCAGGATTTTTTGGATAGTGGTCCCTGAAATGCCCACGGACGCCTCTACATATTTCACGGTAGGTCACATGACGATCTTCGAGTACTAGCTGCCGCACGGCTTCGATATTCTCTTGCGTCATGGCGGTTTTTGGACGACCTTTACGGGGCTTGTCACTGAGGCTAGACTGCCCACGTTGAAATTGTAAGTACCAGCGTTCTACAGTCCTAAGACACGGTGCTGCATCACTAAACACAGAAAAGTGATCTCCTCAAAACACTGAAGTCGCGATAATCCCCTTTTAAAGTTGTAGAAAATAATCGCATGCAAATTTTCCTTAGTTATTTCCATTTTTACAACCAACTTGTCACCTTTAAATAGACGCTGTAATAAAACTACTTATTCGACCAATTTGAAAACATTTTTTTGTTTTCGAGTTCTAAATTCAAAAGGATGAAAATGCCATATGTTTATTTTTTTTTAAATCGCGGGAGGTTGGCAAACGACACGACTTAAAAGGCAGCCCTCGTACAACTTAGTATCATTATATCCCCAGATTCCAGGCCCCTTTTTCACCATGACCACAGGTGCGACAATTGTAAAATATCGCTTTTACTACACAGGCCACCGTAGGCTACGGCTACGGCTTACTAATGGATACCCCATGTGCTTGTTTGTTACCAACATGGAATTATAAAAAAACGTATTTATATCGTTAATAAACTAAATACTTTAAATTTTTATTTTCTGAAGGTTGTGAAAATTAGAAGGATCTTGACATGAGGTTCATTCTGTATCAGAATTTCGCTACGATTGTCGTGTTTCTTGGGACAATTGTAATTTTATTCTGCAAGAAAGTATCTGCTAACTGCTGATTTATTAAAGTTTTTGCAATACATTTTATGGTGGTGGCAAACAAAAACACGACCCGTCCGATGGTAAGCGGTAACCGTGGCCTAACGGACGCTGGCAATAGGAGAAAATGTATTTTTTACTATTGTCGCACCTGTCGCCAATGTCATCATGATGATTTTTTTATTTTTTTTATACTACGTCGGTGGCAAACAAGCATACGGCCCGCCTGATGGAAAGCAGTCACCGTAGCCTCAGGCAAAGTTGTTTTTTTTTTGGTTGGAGGAATAAATCAAGAAATATCTCAGGGACCGAAACCGGTATTTTACAATAACCCCAATATTTTAAAATGTTGTATACTCTTTATGTAGTGCTCAATATTTTATGTAATTTACAATATCATATTTTCAAATTACTCTATTAACTTAAAATGTATATACCGAAGAACGAAAAAAGAACCGTTCTTTTTGTAAGGAGAAAATAACGGTTCCGAAATTGTAAATTGTAACTTTATAAAACGCGACCCTGACCCTTATTTTATTTATTATTATGTACTAGACCGAGAGTACTATCAGCCTCACATCTACTAAGCGATTGAATCATCCACATTTTAACATTTCATACTATGAAATTTCTCGTACCTAATATCTACAATACATTTAACCCCCAATTTCACCACATTGACAAGTCCTACAATTGTAAATTTACTGTTTCTCCAATCTGGGGCGTCTATAGGCTACAGTTACCGTTTACCATCGGAAGGGCCGTGCGTTAGTTTGCCACCAACATAAAATGTAGTGCAGGAACTTTAATAAATCAGCAGTAATTAACTAGTATTTATGAAGCAAAATTACAATTGTCACAAAAAACATGTTAATTGTAGCGAAATCCCGACATATGCCGAACCTCATGTCAAGATTGAATGAGAATTGTACTAAACCTTGCGACAATTCACAGTGATTCCGCTCCCATACAAGGGCGGCCATAAATACCTTTATTGCGAAATACAGGTTTTTTTCTATTTAAAACATTAAAATACCATAAAATAAATATGTAAAATGAAATTTAAAACATTTTTGTGAATAAATAGTTGAAAAATACGTCTAGAAATGCCTTGCAGTAATGTTGTTTTGGACATTGAATTTAATTAATATTATACGCGATGACCATCGGATAAAGAATGGAAATAAGTGTTGCTGGATGTTAGGAAATATCAAATAAAACAGAAAATAAAAACATATAATTTATAGTACAAAAAACAAATACATGTACATACTATCGTATAAAACAAATAACAGAAAAGCATTAAACTCACTTATCTAAAGATAACAATTCTAATACAGATTTTGATAAAACACTCATTTTTTTTGAGGGTAACTTTCTTAAACTCGATATAAGTGGATCTGAGTGAAGAAGAAGCCTGTTAATCAAGTCTGTGTTTGTCAAAACGCGATTCATCTTTCGTGTATGCTGAAGTCGAAATGCTTTAATGTGTTTGTTACTCGCTTCAGCTGCTTCTTCAGAAAGCTCCCCTATGGACAACAAACTGTGCTTTATAATATCAGCACCGTGAATTAAAACTTTGTGGACAGAAGCGGGCATTTTGTACCAATTTATTTCAACATCATTAACTAAGTTCCGAGCAGTTTCAATAGCGAAATCGTTAAACTTTCTTGAATCAATCTTATATCCCGAATTTAAACACTGAAGTATAGTCCAGCAGCGATCAAGATGTTCCTTTTTGATACCAATTATTTGAGATGATATATCTTTCCAATTACACGACAATCGTTTGCATAAATTGGTAATTTTGTCACTTAAAATCTTCATATCAATATTTTTACTATTCTCGGAAAGAGGTGACATTCCAGTCAAAGTACCCGAAACATGATCACATTTTTCTTTTTGAGTGCCTTGTTTGGACTGCCATATATCAAAAATGGTATGTCTTGAAACAGCATATCTCAAAATAGTACCTAAAACAAAGACATAAACAAGTTACAAAAAAATCGTGATTTTCTTGACCAACGCCACTTATTCGTTAAAACACCATAACTCCCACAGACGGCTACAGACAGCTATGAAACTTATAGCCCTTATTAAGGACACTTTGAGCTTTAAAATGAGGTATGTCAGTAGTGCGGCATAGGACGGCATCAAAGTACTCGTATAACTCTAATTGAATTCGTAGTTAAGAAATTTTTTCACGAAACGATAGACCTCCCGTAGAAAATTTGTATAAAATTCAAACACACATATATGGACATAAAACATATTACAAAATAAAGTACATACCTTCTTCTTGGATATCCATAATTTCACCACGTGTTAATTAACAAATAGTAATAATAATACACGATAACAAAGTGATAAAGTAAAGGCGTTAGAACTGCACCGCTAATGAGGGTTGAGATGTTATCACTTTCGTTGCACAAATGGATATGACAATTACAATATATTATTGTCATATTTATAGTATTTGACAGATTGTCTATTAGTGAATCATTTTACATACTTTTTAGACCGGGATACGATCATGACCTTTTTCGATTTATGGCCTACGGCCGGAATCACTGTGCAATTGTCACGGGTCTCGGAAAATACAAAGTAGTTTATTAACGATTTAATAACGTTATCAGTAATAATTTTATGTTGGTGGCAAATAAGCACATGGACCGTCCGATAGTAGGCGGTAGCCGTAGCCTACGGAGGCCTGTGACGTCAGTAAAAGTGATATTTTACAATTGTCACACTTGTAATTATGGTGAAATAGGCCACAGTCATTTCAATACATTGTGTCAAAAACTTTGTTGACAGATAGGTAATGTATTTAATTGACAGTCTGGCCTGCTACCGCGAACATCGAAGTTCGCAAATTGCGGGGATTTGTCTCTGTCACTCCGACGAAGGCGTCATTAGAGTGACAGAGAAAAATCCCCGAAATTTGCGAACTTCGATGTTCGCGGTAGCAGGCCTGGATTGACTTCTCGGCCGAGCACTACGAGTATGAGAGTTTTATTAAAATGTTAATCACAAATTTACATGTTTCAGAAATTATTTCAACTTAACGTCTCCATAGACCCTTTCCTATGCCAACATTTATACCCTAAAGATATTTTACAAGAAAAAACTCGATTTCTTAGTAATGACTTTTACGTGCCGTGTTTTCACTCCTGCGACCTCCGCAGAGGTTATGCAAAAAGTAAATGTACGGCACGTTTGGCAGGAGAAGGGCATGCGGTACTTGATGATAAAACTGGAAAACTTATCGGAGTAGCAACTTGGGGAGGCTATTTTGGCGATGGTTGGCGTGATTTATATCCGATGCCTGTGGGCATGGCAATTCCCAACACGAAAAGTTTCGACGAAGACTTGCAATGCGCATACAAAATCAGAAGTGCCGCAGTGACGAGAAACACATATGCTGATTTATGCAAAAAATAAAATGACTGACATGATACTTAACTAGCTACTTAATAAAACAAATTATTATTGTTTACGATATATTTCTGTTGAAGGACATTACCCCGAGCGTTTCAACCGCTGTGACTTTGGTGGCAGCCATATCACGCGAATCCCGTGAGAGATGCAAAAACTTTTGGATATCTTGGTAGACGTAGTTGACAAATACCAAACTACCATATTATCCAAAAAATTATGAGATACCCACAGAAATCGGCTAATAATGTTGCCACCGAAGTCACAGCGGTTGAAACGCGCAAAGAAATGCCTTTGGAATAAAACACGAGAAGCGCTTCCTGAATATAATGATATCATATATACAACCCCCCATCTCCCATCGGGATATGGTCGATCTGCAGCCCTACCTCGAACTTCAAAATCTGCAAATTTCGAGGATGTGTCTAAATGTACGACAAATACTCGAAATGTACGAATTTCGATTTTCACGGTTATACTTTACCTACATATAAAATCGTACATGGCGTACTCGATGGATTTATGTAAAGATATAATATAATACTATACACACAATATAATAGACATAATATAATATACATAATATATAATATATATAATAGACATAATATATAATATAATAATATATACAGGGTGTAATCGTTAAGTGTGGCCACACTTATAAGGCCATAATTCCGTAAATATAACAGATATCAATAAACTTCCAACTGATATCGAAAGTGCATTACCCAACGAATAAAATTGCATTAATAACTTTTTCTAAATAGATGGAGTAATATTAAAAATATTAAGTTAAAACGCTCCCATACATTTAGTATGACGACTGGCCTTAAAAAACGTCTGGTGTAATAACAGATAAAACTGTTAGAGATTCGTTATTTGTACGAATACATTGTAATAAAATAATAATACTACCGTTTATGAAATAATTAATCTAACATTTATTCCTGAATAAAAAAATATTCGTATTAAACTACTCTTTGAATGAACGTTTACGTACTAAATGTATGGAAGGGTTTGAAGTTAATATTTGAGATATTTCTGATTTTATTTAAAAAAAGTTATTAGTGTAATTTTACTCGTTGGGTAACGTACGTTTGATATCAGCTAGAAGTTTTCTGGTATCTGCTATATTTACGGAATTATGGCCTGGCAACACTTAACGATTACACCCTGTATATAATGTTATTGGCTTTAAAAAAGTTTAAAGCCAATAACATTGGACACGAAATCTGGAAATGTTGCCTTGCCTAAGGTACGTCAACGTCAAAGATATCATTAAGTACTGCGAAGGCCGAGAAAAAAAAGATATTATTACTGATTAGGCGCCTAAAATATATTTACACGACCTTAATATTAAGGCAATAAAGTTGTGTAAATATATTTTTGGCACCTAAACCGTTACGATATGTTTGACGTCGGCTGTACATAATAATAATATATCTTAACTCTATGTCTAATCTAAGAATGCACATTAACCCCCTTATTCATAAACGTTTGTTAACTTAACAAGCCGCTAATAATTGTTTGTCTCTTTTGCTCTTATGGTCACAATGTTAAGACCGAAAGGGACAAACAATTATTAGCGGCTTGTTAAGTTAACAAACGTTTATCAATAAGGGGGTTACAATGTGTCGTTTATACAGGGTGTTTTTTTTTTCGACCGTTCAAATTCTACGTAGTGAATGTGTAGGTCATACTCACCAACTTTTACTATGGGGACAAAGTCGAAATCGCGAAAAAAAAATCAGCTGTTTCATACAAATTGGCGGCATTACGCCGGCCGAAATGTATGAAACAGCTGATTTTTTTTTCGCGATTTCGACTTTGTCCCCATAGTAAAAGTTGGTCAGTATGACCTACACATTCACTACGTAGAATTTGAACGGTCGAAAAAAAAACATCCTGTATAATAACGGACGTTAATATTTTGAAAAGTCATTAATAAATTTAAATTTGCTTTATTATGCCGAAACAAAGTACCTAACTGATTGACAATTGATTGTAATTTATGAAATTCAACTATAATTGGACGTATTTATGCAAAAGGGAACCAACCCACAAGAATTTTTCATTCTCCATAAATCAAAATACACAAGTCAATCTTTGAAATGACAAATTCATGTGGATTGGTTCCTTTCTGCATAAATACGTCCTATTATCCTTTTAATTTTCAAGAAACGAATTTAGCGCAAAATGTTTTTTGATAGGCAATGTCGTCTACAATTGTAATCGTAATGTAAGTAATGTTCAAATTGCTTATGTAAGGAGTAATTACAATGTTGTTTGCCTGAATTATCTTATTGTGCCTACCTATAAAATAAAATAAATAATAGTACATTCCATACCTGGGATAACTGGGGGCAAGTTATAGGGATTTGATATCGATTAAAAAGATGTCGATATAATTATAATAAAATATGTGCTTATTGAACATTATCGATTACAGTACAGAGGTTCGATGTCATATCTGATATCGGGCCTCTTGTATGCAGATGTCATTTTAATCAAAATGACAATTTAAATATTGATATTTTAATATTAATTGTATATTTTGAAAACTAATTTAAAATAAACGCGTAACTACCCGTTTAAACTTATTTTTTATTTTAATTGAAGAGTAAGTACCTAATATTTATTTATGTCGAATAACATATAAAATATTTTGCTACATCACTTTCGTATAAATGCCCCGAGTTATCCCAGATAATTACTATTACTATAAAGGCCGGGACCCGGGACGAAAGGGGTTGCCGGTCGAAGACATACACGGTGTTACGTGAGCATTCCGAAAGATTTTAATGCTGGATTCCTGACCATATTTAGAGTCTTTAATGTTATATAAAATTTCCTGGATTCGGCTTGGTTTCAGAGATAATCAACCTTTTTTCGAAATAAGTTTTTCGACGTAACTCGTCATTTAACTTCTTTTGAATTACAATGCTACCACAATGTGTCCTAATATTACCACACCTTTTGCCTGACAATCAAAAAATACGAATAGACTTGACGAAATAACCTCTACCTAAAAAAAACAATTGAAATAAATAATTTAAACAAATTGCTGTTATGATAAAAAGTACTGGAAATGTTAAAAAGTATTCAAATCGGCCTAAAAAAAAAAGAAAAAAAATTTTTTTTGGTGGAATTGACATTAGGTCTCATAATATTTTTGGTTATTTTGATGTCTAGAATGCATAGTTAAAATCTTTCGCAATGCTCGCGTAACACCGTGTATACATATATAGGATAGGTCTGAGGCAGGCAACCGTATATGTCCGGCCGAGGTATGTATAGTGCTTTTCCCAAACATGCAATGAAATAAACAACAAAAACATCAAAGTTTTATATTTTTTATATGCATAGTGGCAGAATGTCATGATGCCTGAGCCACAAATTTATGTGGGATGGAATTAAAAAGAGGACTTTGCCTGCCTAGGCCTTCAAGATTTGTATTAAATTCCATTAACGACCTCTTGTCCTAGTCGCACCTGAAACGTCATACTTCGTGGCCTATTATAACGAACATAACAACAATATTTCATTGCATGTTTGAGAAAAATACGTTTTATGTCAATCTGTGTAAGCACGTGAGCTGCCGCGGTGTTATTAACGCGGACTTTCTATCCATCCATTTTTTTTATTTTTTATATATAAGCACACAAATAATGCCCTCGCCGGGATTCAAACCCGAACCTCCAGCTTCGTAGGCAGGGTCACTACCAACTAAGCTACGGCTAACAAAAAAGGTGATTCAAATGTTTAAGGGCCGGTTTAGGTACTCACTTAATTTAAATCGAGTCCGCAGTACATGTCGGGCTTTGGCCAAGGGTACTCCTGAGAAAGATCCTCTTAATTAAGCATCTGGCTCTGTCAGACAGAGATCCTTGAAATTTGATACACCCTATATGATATAGGTCCTGGGTGGTCTTAAATATCGGAAACTGACATATCCCGATATTTATGAGCACCCTGTATAGTAATTATATGTTTATGACGGAGGCTGTCCCGTTTACACGTGCATGATGTGATTAAACTGATTAATAAAAAAAATTCTCATATTCTGTCATTTTATTTCTTACAAAATAATACTGGTACAAAAAATTCCTAATCTTAAATTGTTCATATAAAATACTGGTAACATTTTATCCCATAAAAGTCACACGGGGCTATCTATACAATGTTCCCATGAAGAAAGGGAAAAAATTCAACAGCGGATTTCTGACCAAATTTGAAGTTAAAAATGTCTTATGAAATATTCTGGATTCAGTCTATTTTAAGAGAAAATTAGATTTTTTCTTAAAACGTTTTAGACCGCTACGCTATTATGATAAACGCATTTTAGGAAACGATTTTGTCACTATGTTGTCTTAGTCTTGTCACACTTAATTGACAGATATCACATGAACAAAAAATCTTTAATTACCTAGCAAATGTAAAAAAAGTCATTTTTTTTGCGATAAGTAGTTTCATTCATAAAATCCTTTTTTTGTGTGTTAGGGCATTCAAAACAATAAAAACAAAAAAATTTTTTTTTTTGCAGATTTGACCAAAACTCATTTAACATTTTTTTGCTTCTTTTAGTCTCAGGAATATGTTGTTAGAATTTTTCCCTTTCCTCGTGTGCACCTTGTACCTAGATACTATTCTTATATTCATTTTGTACTATAAATAATCTTATTCACTGGCTTATACATTTGTTAGTCCATAGTCGGAACTCGGAATAGGAAACCATTTTGCGGAGCGGAGCGGAGCGGAGCTGTGAGAGCTCGGCCAATGAGACCAGGCATCAGAGTGTTTCGAATTTTGAATTTAAAGAATATAAATGGTTAATTTTGCACAGCTCCGCTCCGCTCCGCGTCAGTGGGGCCGCACCCTTAGATGTGCTTGTGAGGAAACCATGTAAGACCCTTATGGTGAATTCTGCTCTGTATTCAGACATAGGCAATTATTTTATTTCAAAAATACTACTGAAACACTGCAACACTCGGTTAGTACCAATTGTAAATTTTTTAAGGTTCTTTCAATGTTAACATCAAAATAAGGAGTTGTCCAAAAGGACTATATTTTTAATAGTATCAGATTGTCCATATTTTTCTAGAAAATACTATAATTCCAGCTCCTCATCCTGCCCGTCATATTAAGTTTGAGCTATTTAAATTTAAAATATAATCGCTTTTCTATTGCTCTACATATTCGAATCCTTTATAAATCACATTGGGCAGGACGAGGGTAAAAAGTTGGTAGCCCCAGCAACATGGATGAAAAAACTCGCGCACTACATATAAATAATATATAAATATATATAATCCGACAAAACTTCACTTTGAGACACTTTTTAAGATCTGCATAATGCATAAGTAAGCATAGAGTCGAATCTATTTATTAAAAACCGTAATCGGCAAATATTTAAAAAAAGGTTTTAAAATGGTTAAACTCTAAAAAAATTAAATGTATAGACGACACAACACAAAATGTTACTAAGGTTTTTGAGTTACTTACTACAAGTTCACTAATAGAATTCTGAAGTGTTACTAGTAAAGGTGCATGGAGACCAAAAGAGTATTCGCTGTTCTATCCCCCTACTCTACGAAATTCGATCGTTACACGAAACGTGATTCGTTGATTTCGTAGAGTGGGGGATAGAACAGCGAATGCTCTTTTGATCTGCATGCACCTTAATGTATAAACACATAAATGACGTAAGATTGTACTAATGGTGTTCCCACATGTCGGATATTTATTATTATTGGATATACCTGTACTATATGCTGAAAATAAATAGTTGATGACCTACTTAATATTTTAAAACTCCAATGTGGATTGTGGAAGCACCATACAATAATACTTCAATACTAAGCATTAAGAATTAAATAGAAGTGTGGCCGTGGAATCGTGGAAGGGGTAATTCATAGAATATTTCAGTTTTGGTTGCACATTCACATACACTTGATATCAAATCATACAATAAGTTTTCATCGTAAAAAAAATCAGGAAATCGAGGAGACACCAAGATACTAAGCCAAGTTGCCAATCGCTAACGCTTAGTAGCGTATCGTAGTTTGCCCTCTCTGTCGCTCTTTCACATTAGTGCGGCAAAGACAGCTGCCTTTCGTTTACGATTGACGATTAAGCGTTAGCGATTGGCAACTTGTCTAAGCACCGTGGTCTACTACTACTGCGAACTCCGAAATCCGCAAATTTCGAGGATTTGTCTCGATCACTCTAATTCACACTAATGACGCCTGCTTTGAGATAATAACATCTCTAGCCTCGTAAGGTAGGCCTTAGAGTGGCCAGTTACTGGACGCTTTATATGAAAATGAACTCTGTTTAAAGTTAGAATTCATTTTATAACGATTTGTCATCCCTCTTCCAAAATGCATTTTTAATTATGAGTTCATAGAGTTCATTTTTATATAAGGTGGCCACTTGGCCAGTTACTGGAGGGTGGCCAGTTACTAGCAATTTACCTTATTTTATTTAAATCTTATTTTGAACCTTGCATCGTAAGGAATAGTGGTGAATTTCGTTTGTTTGTAAAATCAATCAAATAAAGGAAATGCGACTTTATCGAGTTAATAAAAGGTTTAAATTTCATTGAAGTGGAGTGTACATTGTAATGTACACTGGGCCTTACGAGGCTAGAGGAGCTACCACGATCTACAATGAGATTCAGTTTAGGGCCTAATCTGAATCGATGTGCCAGTTCCATAAAATAGAACCTAAACTAAATCCCATTTAAGTGTTTGCGGAATCTGAAGTTCAATTGGGTCGCTGACCGCAGAACGCTGTGGCAACTTGGCAAGGCCTGAAAGCGGTCCTAACTCCTATTTATATAATATTCGCTTTCATTAATAGCTAAATACATTGTCAATGGTATCCCGAGGTGGGGGGGCCGTATGCTGTGGAGGGGCGGGGACCAAAACCGGTGAGAGAGCCGCTGAAGTCGGATGGCTGTTGATAATTGTACCCTGGAATATAAAAAATACAAAAATCACATTTATATAAGAGCTTTTTCACTTTTAGGGCACCCAATTAGCATGAAAATATAAAACCTTAATTTTAATCAAGTTTGTAACGATAATTAAGCACTAAATTTCAATAAAAACTCGGTTTTGGTGTTAATTTTATATAAGCGATATTTTAATAGAAAAACGCCGATCTAGCTTAAATTCCTAAATATATTGTACTAAATTGTTGTTAGGAACCCGACTGCAATTAAGGTTTTTTTATGTCACGCTAATTTAGATGTCATAATGCATAATTATGCTCAGAAAACGCATTTTCCAAGGGTAAAGTGGACGTAGTTAATATACAACGATCTTTGAAATAGGCTACTTGACTCATATCAAATTTAGTGCAAAAAATATATTATTTTCTGTAGTATTTATTGAAAAGATCAATATTTTTCGATTTTGGTGTATTAAAAGTGTTTGATGGGTACATATATTAACATGGCTAGTATCGTTTTCGCACGGTAACGAAAGTTTAAATTTTAAGTTATAATTTTGCGGTTTTCTAGGTTGTGAAAAATATATTTATATTTTTTTCCGTTAATCAGATATTGATTAATAATATACGACAAACTTTAAAAATGGTTCAAGTAGTCTATTGGTCACTGAAATGAGATTAATGACTTTTCCTTTTCACATAAGTTTTTTAACGATTTTTATTTTCAAAACTGTACTATTTATATACCTACATAGATTAAATCTAACTAACCTAACCTATATTATTTAAGATCGGCCCTTGAAGCCTTGTACCGAGGATGCTGGCGGCATTTCCTAGCTATATCGCAATACTAATACATTGTGCGAGGAAGTCGCCAGCTCTTCGGTCTATAATTACGTCAACCAGACGTTTCGCGATCTCAGCAAAGAATTTGCGTGCGCTGGGGCTGGGGTCCCATGAACCTAAAGTTTCTACGCGAAACAGTACAAAATCGTACTCTTTGCCGAAGAACCGAAACAACCGAAGCCGATACGAGCTGACCGAGGCCATTTTCGCTCTTATGCCGTCGACATAAAGCATCTTTCGTCCGGCTTATGACGGTTCCACGGCGATTGATTTGGGGAACCCTTACTTAGTTTATTGTTTATAAAAAATACAATTGTACCTTACAGCTAAGGCCAGAGCAGTACAAAATGGCAAAAACATATTACTTAATAACATAATAATACATAAGTTCGTACAAACACAATTTAAACATTACTCGATACTACTCACAGGCATCTCTCTCTCGATCACTCTCTTGCACTCGTTCATCAATCGTCCCAACGTATCCACAAACAAATCACATGTTGGCTGTGCTTCGAGCAAGGAGTTGAGAAGTGCATGTGCGCGTGCGACCGGTGTCTGTGTGTGGTTAGTGGTATTCTTACCTTGGTTTTGGTGTCTAGTAGGTTCAGGGTACCGCGCTTCGCCCTCGTATCTGACATCGGCATGGAAACCGGTCTGCCAATCAGCGTGGTAAGTTACTAGAAAAAAAAAACATTTTAATCAAATATCACACGGCATTGAAAATCTACCAGGCTGCCAGGGGGGCTTTATCACTCCAATGAAGAAGTAATTGGTATGGAAGAGATTTTGAATGGATATCAAAATTTTTCAAAGAATAAATGTTACTAAGAATGACAGAAACTGTTACTAAGGTTTGTAGGTAGATAGATACATAAACATAGAACCGCGCCGGTAGTAGATTGTCGCTACAAATCTGACTGAAATTAAGATTTTTTTTAATCTCACGCTAATTCGGTGTCTCCATGAGATAAAAAAGCCTTAGTGTGACAGAGACGACTACTTCAAATATTGGTTGGATATTGATTTCTTTCATAGAATTAAATGTTATAAGGATGATGTTCTCTGCGAGATCGCATCAGGAATGACGAGATCCGCAGAAGAACGAAAGTGAATGACATAGCCCGAAGAATCGCCAGGTTGAAGTGGCAGTGGGCTGGCCATATTGCCTGGAGGACCGATGACCGGTGGGGTCGGCGTGGTCTCGAGTGGCGACCACGCACACGCATTGGACGGCGCAGCGTGGGAAGGCCCCCCACAAGATGGAGCGACGACCTGGTAAAGGTTGCGGGTGTCCAATGGATGCGGACGGCTCACGACCGATCTTTGTGGAACTCTCTGGGGGAGGCCTATGTCCAGCAGTGGACGTCGATTGGCTGATGATGATGATGAAGGATGACACAAAATGTTACTAAGGTTTACTAAGAAAATTTACCTATTTGCGTGCGTCCGTCGGGTAAAGCCACACGATATTCGCCCCTCACGACATTGCCGTCGGAACTCTCTCGCCGGTCGTAATCGTTGCCGGATTGGGCGTCCTTAACGGAGTATCCGAACTCGTAGGACTTGGGCTGAAACAAGAATAAATATTAAAAAAAAAAAAAAAAAAAAAAATCCCGGGATAATCTTACACAAATCGACCTAGGGGGTCGTGACCTGGGTATAACGTATCCAATTCCGGGATTCAAATGTAAGCAATTACGGGATTGTATAATTTCAAATCCCGTTATTACATACAAATAAATCCCGGGATTGAATGCCCATTGGGTACCAAGCGACGATAAATGTGGGTGTAAGTTTAAGGTACCCGATAAGTGCATTTAGGTAAGTACCTATTTTAAGTTGCTAGTGAGATTTTATAGAGAAATATGAGTATATCCAAATGATGCTAAACTTTTGTTATACCTACTTTATTGTGAACGAGTTGAAATCTTGAAATATTTGAAATCGCAAATGTGTAATGTAAACTCCACGCAAAACCCACCATGACGCTCAAATAGGGTAAATGCACCTGTAGCCGTACTATGAGTTGGCAAAGTAACGTTTACTCGATAATACGTAAACTGGTCCATCACGTTCGCTTTAATCTATTACATCAGTACGAGCGTGATAGAATAGACTGCTAAACAGTTAAGAGCGTTGTCGCCATGTGAAATAGTCGATTTACCCAGTTTCCGGGGTCTAGTTTTGCTTTAAAAATTGACGATAATTTGTATAATGATTAAATTTTTACAATATGCAACTTATGAACAGGTATTTCATTAGAAAAAATTATAAAAAAAAAACATTTCATATCATTTAGTTTAATTTTTTATAGGTTCTAAACTTGTATAGGTCCAAAAGCGCCTAAGATGACGTATAGGTAAGTATCTGTGGTCCGGTGTCAAAGCAACTTCTCGATAAAGATAACCTATAGCATTGGCGGGTCATTTCGCATGATTTGGAACAGAAGACGAGAAGAGTAGCTTTAAAAATATTTTTAGTACAGATGGTCCCTTTTTTAGGCTCTAGTGCGAGAAGTGGGTCATTTTACGTCAGGTCCAAAACTTCGGAGCGCCATCTGTACTAAAAAACGTCGTATGAGACACGTGCAAAAACGAAATTCGTAACTCGTGTCGATTTAAAACATCGCCACTCGTTTCGAATTTCATGTTTTTCGCACTTGTGTCGTAATGTACTATTTTATGGTCTGTCCAACCAGCTTGTCTGTATAAATAATTAAATATCTTGGGACATCTAACACAAATCGACCTAGTCCCACGGAAAACTCAATTTAAATTAAATTAAAATTTAATTAAAAATAAATTTAAATTAAAAAAATTAAATTTAAATTAAATTAAATTTAAATTAAATTAAAATTTGTTTATTTTGATTAACCAAGGACTCATAGGCTTACACCGTCTTATACATACACAAGACAAAAAAATACAGAAATTACAGGCAACAGTAGTTAATACATTCGTCACAGTTTTCTGAATGTATCAACTACTGTCCCGCTGGGAGCATGAAGGCCACAATAATGGTCAAAATATGGCCATTAATTAAGGCTTGTGATGTGGGTACTAGGCGACTATATATATAATAGGTAGATATACATATAGATACTTGAATACATAGACAGCCATGACCAAGGAACAAAATATTTGTGATAAATAAGTACACAAATAATGCCCTCGCTGGGATTCGAACCCGGAACCTCCAGCTTCGTAAGCAGGGTCACACCAACTATATAGGCTCTTTAGAGTATTATATTCTTTGCTACGGAGGCTGATAATGTACAAAAAGGCCACAAGCTTATGTAGGGCAATAATTGTCGATATACATGGATAACCAGCACCCTTAGGGCCTGTTCACACTAGCGATTCACTTGGGCGATTTAAAAGCGATTTCTATATAAAATTGCACGCGGCGATATCGCATGATTGGTGTTGGTGCGACAGCATGTCACTGCGAGATAGATTTCCCGTCTTTTACTAATTATATTAATAAAAGAGGGACGGATAGTATATCTCACGGCGACATATTATCGCGCCAATTATGTACTAAGCCTACGTGTTGGATAAATATATTTTTATGGCTTAAAATAAGCTATGAAAGTGTTAAATAAGTGTTATTTACATTTATTACAAATAAGTTAATGCTGATTAATTTTGATTATTAAAGTTAACAGAGCTCTTGGTAAAAAATATAGTCTTGCGGAAATACGGCTAGGTAGTCCTAGCATAAAATATAGTACATTTCCTAACTAGTGCGGGAAAACTTTTTTTCGGCGAGGGTGAAAGTTGGAGCCCGAGTGAAACGAGGGCGACAATCACCCGAGCATCACCCGAGTTAAAAAAAAGTTTTTGCACGTGTACGCGACGATTTTTTTCATAGCACGTGCGTCAAAAAGAGAAATAATCGCGCGCGAAGCGTGCGCAAAGTTCGTTTTTGCGCACTAGTTAGGAAAAAGTCATTTCCCATCATCTTTAAATGTTCTGTCAATGTATCTATATAAAGGAAATCCTCGAGATTATACCCATATTTTTCGGAAACCATATTATTATTAACTAACGCGCAGTAACTGTTCAAAAACTGGGTTCAATGAACCCACTGCACCTTAATTTACGAAACACAGCATGATACTATCTAGGATTATTGAATTATTCACTGACATGTGAACTTGTTTACTTTTTCTCTAAATTAAACATGGTTTATTCGGCTAATAATCAGCACTTTTTCAAAATCTTGTTCCCGTACCCATAACGCTATAATATTTATGTTGAATAGAAAAGTTTAGCTCAAAATAAGGCACACTTTGAATAAAAAAGTCCGCATATATGTAAGTAATGCCGTGTACTTATATGTATAAGGTGTTTTCAAATTTGTCACGTATACCTTAGGGTATGCATGTGTTCACAATAACGGACAACTTCCCTTATGAGACTCATATCGAAATATTGAAAAAAAAACTCCTTTTCATACAAAGTGGTTTCATCGGGTGATCAATATTTCATAGAAAGTGATTTTATTTTTTCGATTTTTTGATATGAGTCCCATAAGTAAAATGATTCCTTATCATGAACATATGCATATCCTAAGGTATCCGTGACTAATTTGATAACACCCTGTATATATATCTACATCATTTTGATAAAATGTAAGCACCACAGTTATGGTTCGTACATATATGTGATTTATATTTTTTGTAATATATTTTTCATTTACATATTCAATCATGTTTTAATGGTATGAATTGATGTACCTACTCCACGGCTCCTTTGTTTTGCAATGATAGTGCGCACAAACAATTATCAAGTTAGTTGTCATGAACACGCGGGTTTAGACGGTAAGTTGTATATATTTTATATGTTTAAATTGTTAAATATAACTACGTAATTTATTCCTACGCACAAATCTAGACAAACCCTACGTTAATGATGAAAAACTACAACGTTCACATTTACTGATATTTATTTGAAGACATAGACCACAGATAGACAGAGATATATTTGTATTGTAGACTAAGTACTATAATTTTGTTGTAAATATAAGCGAAAGTCTTGTAAATTGTACTGAATCAATAAAAATAAAATCGTTGTTTAGTGTTTACTAAGAAGAAGGAAGGGGCAAAGATGCTTCCCGGAGAACACCTTAGGTTGTTGTTGTCTCTTTGCAGCTCGTGTAGTGTATTGCTGACTTAATTCTCTTTCCCTAAAATCCCTAACTTGTAATATATATATTAATTTCGGTTAAACGAATTTACTAACACCATCAAAACAAAACTTTAATGGAATGGATCGTATTGCCAGAGCTACCATGTCAAATGCATCTAATAACTACAAATTGTAGCAACCTCATTGATATAACTTATATTCGAATCATGGAACATTGATATAACTTACATTCGAATCCTACAGCTAAAACATAGTCAAATGTATTCACTTTTATTTTAGATTTTATGTAGTTTTAGTTTAGTTATACATTTTAAATAAAATTTTGTATTTGTAGTTTGTATAAATATCTGTAATACTAATGTTTATTTTTAAATAAAAATATCTACCATCACTTTAACTTTACTTTTAAAAAAATCACTTTAACGGAGTGCAAATTCAGGTGTTTCAATACCTTTTTTTTTATTCCAGCTAAACATGAAGCTCGTTATCCTATTATCAAGTCTAGTCATCGTCCAAGCTGGAGTTACAAAGCGAGACGTCCAATGCGAAGGACCTACTGTGGATGGAGTCACACATAGCAAGGACGTCCTTAAAACCGACCTCGATAGACCATACCTACTCTCAACAGACTATAGCACCAACACAGTTTATTTCAGCTACAGTGTCAAAGGCGAAGAAGAGACTTTCAAGTCTGCCAAGCTCAATTTAAACACTAAAGAATTCTCAGATATAGACGGCGTTCCAAACGGCTTTGCTCAAGCTGTAGACGAAAGCACCCACGAAGTTTATATAGGCGGAAGTGATGGCATATATAAATATTCACCAACCACAAATACTGCTAAATATTTTGGCGCCAATGGCACAGATATTTGGACGTTATACTACAAGGATGTGCTGTACTTGTCCATTTTCCCATCTCAATTCTTATACACTTACATTGACGGACAAATAACAAGGTTTAAAGACTTAGAAGACACATTAGTGGATAGTTTCCTGATAGATAATGACAATACATTGTTTTTTTCAAACAGTTCTGGTTTGTATAGTCAAAAGAAGGGCACAAAAGATGCCGTCAATATTTCTGGTGAAGATATACGCATCAGAGGCTTAACGATGAATAAAGACGGCGACATTTATGCTTGCGTGCAAAATGGAATTTACGCTGTCGATAAAACGAAGCATACTTTAGAGAAACGTGTGGATATTGACGATGCTTTTGGTGTGGCGTTCGATAGTCAAAACAACTTAGTTTATGCGGATGCGAAGAGTGTTGTAAGACTTTTACCTTGCGATGAAAGTTAATAAATACTTAAGATTTTTATTCCTTAAGCTTCCATCAAAAAAATACATACTTAACTATAGTATTTTAAGTCTTTGCCTATATTAACGCATTTTAGCAGAATTCAAACCACTAAGTAGGTACAACAACATAAATTTAAAAAAAAGGAAAAAGTATATAAAATAAGTTCTAACGAATTTTAATAATGAATCCGTAACGTGCTTATAAACCGTGACGAACAGAGGCCACAAGGACGCAGTCGAATCCTATCACTAATACAACGGAGCAAGGGTCACATTCCAATGTCACAATACTTGATAAAGTTAGTAATTTAACAGATAATAGAGAAACATAAACACATGCATCAGTACTCGGCGTGAAGTGCGACGAAATATACTTACGTGGCAATGAAGTATTTATTCCTGATTTTCCTTGTTTGCACAGAGGCAAAAGTTACGAAATATGTATCAAACGTACCTGTTCGTCAACTTGGCAGTAGATACTACAGAGAAGAACTGCTGACGAATCAATTTCAAGACCCCAGAGAGTTGACGTACGATTCATCAAGTAGAAACTTGTTTTTCACGTACATGGATGATGTTTTACAGAACTCTGGACGAGCCTATGTCAATGTAGTAACAAAGAAGACCAAGAAAATAGATGGAATAGCTAGAAACAAAGCTATAGGCGTTCATTTTGATACCGGAGATGTGTATTTCGGTTCAGACGATGGATTATATAAATTCGATGCTGTATCTAAAAACGCTACAGTAATAGGTCTGTATAACGTTAACATTATGAAAATTGTGATACGCAACAATGAAATATACGTGCTAGATGCAAATAATCATAGTATTTATAAAGTAAAAAACACTAGAAAAGCATACAAAGTTGGAGAATGGAAGACAGTTATGCAATTTGACGTGGATTACAGAAAGAATCTTCATTTTGTGAATATGTGCGGGCTTTTTTGTGTACCAAATGGATCGGACGAAGCTGTTAAGAATGAAGATTTATCTTTAGTGTATCATTTTCTTATCGATGAACAGAAAACATTTGGAGTGACTCTCGATGCTCTGTATGAAATAGATTGTTTGAATGGGACAGCGATAAAAGTAGCGGATATAAATTTCTACGTAAGAAGTATAACATTTGGCGATTACGGAGATATATTTTATTCCACTGACGATGGAGTTTTTAAGTTGAAACCGATCACTCGTTATGTTATATACGATATAAAAAGGTCGAGGACATAAATAAAACTATTAAAACAGTGATAAGGATTTAAGTTGTATTCTTTATAAGACGTAGAATAAACAATCCTTGATTCGTGTAATATTTACATCCTGAGTAGTATAACTGTGTAACAGATTGATTTTGAAATTCGAAGTATGTTTTCATATTCGGCTTTACAAAATGGGTAGGGACAAAACAAAACACATTGGGTAGTTAATCCAATGTGAATCGTGACATCATGAGTGATTTATTAATTTTATTATTGTTACATAAATGTGTAGAAGTCACTAATTTTGTAATATGTTTTAATAAAAAAATACACTTTAAGATGATAAATCTTATGTTATTACTACCCTATACTACAAGCCTAACCACGAAGGTCGAAAGTTGGTGGAAGGCCTGTTAGCCCTATCATGAGCTGACGCTACATTATTAATGCGCGTTTAATTTCTATCTATCCCGCTCGTACTCGCATATTGGTGGAAGCGGGATAGAAAGTAAACACGCACACATAATCCGTAGAAAGACGCGGATCCAAATCCTTTGGTCCTACATTTTTTGATGCCGCCTTTTTTTACTATCAAGCGAGTTGGCCCGAGTATAATTTTCCTAACTAGTGCGCAAAAACGAACTTTGCGCACGCTTCGCGCGCGGTAATTTCTCTTTTTGACGCACTTGTTATGAAAAAAATCGTCCCTTACACGCAAAAACTTTTTTTTAACTCGAGTGTGTACCGAAAAAAGTTTTCCCGCACTAGTTAGGAAATGTACTATTATCGCAGAAGTGCGCTCATAGTTAAAAAAAAAACAAACTAAACGAAAAAGTGCAAGCAATACGTACATAATGTACGTAATATGTAGATGTACTAAATCATTGTCGAGACCTGGGACATTTACCTTACATATTAGTGTTGTGGTAGGTACCATAAGTTGTTTTTTTGGTGTTATGTCTTACCTATTTGTAAAAAACACGACCCTGACGTTCGCTGATTGCTGTCGAGCAGTGGTCGAGCAAATGTTGCTTATAACTGAGGTGAAAGAGATATTTGCTCAAAGTTTTCAATTCTCGATGCGATGTTCACAGTAGGACCCCAATGTTGCTTCGCTCCTTCGCTCATTGTTTTTCTTTGCATAATAAATAAATTTTGCGATAAGTACCTATATGCCCTACTTCCGCCCATTTTTTCCAGTTATTATTTCTTCAGAATTATCAGAGTTTACGCCACCTTATCATTTCTTAGCGTAAAAAGTAAATATAAAAAAAAAACTCACAACTTCGTGATCATGACCATGTGAGCCATGCCCGTGGTCGTGTCCGTTGCCATGGTGATTGTCCTCGTATTGTCCTCCGTAGCTGCTAGGTGGCAGGTAACTGTTGCTAGGCGCACTAAACCCTGCAAGCGTAAAATTTTAACGTTTTTGTATACTAAACTTAATTATTTATCTAGTCTAAAGTCATAGGATAATAAATGAAATCAAATTTGGTTGTTTATAACTAAAAGAGTGGTAAATCATGATTTTTATTTAAGCGCCCTCTATCGGTGAGTAGCAGCGCGTCGACGACATCTTGTTGCCTCAAAATGGCGCACCGTAATGGTCCATGTGTTTTCACACTAACTTTTTGCAGATAGATGGAGTTAGCAGCTTTCGCTCGGGTTCATAAATTGTAACAAAACATCAAAAATGGACCAAAATCCAACATAGCTGGGAGTAATGTAGTTGAAAAGGACTGCTTATGTACTTTATTTCATTCTATAAGTGCAAAGTTGATTTCCATTGCATAATTTTATATTATGAGTAGGTACCTAACGCGTTCTGCGGGGAAATTCCCGTCGCCGAGTTACAAATTATGTATTTAGTTTAGTGTATTTACTCTGACTAAAATACAAATATCTCAGTTTTACAATGGAATAAAACAGCGCCCATAGAATGAAATGAAATAAATGCAAAAATCTACTTAATGACACAATTTTCAGCTCTGTTGGTTTTCTTTCTTTCTTTCCTTACAACGTTGCTCATGGTCCTTAAAAACTGCACTTATTAGAGCCGGAGACGATGATGGGCATTTTCACTCGATACAAAAAAGTGTCGGCTTTGTAACTACAATTAAGCATTAAATATTAACAAAAATATTTTTTTATCATTTAATCCAGAAACAATACCCGTTTATGCAATACAAAAACACGAATAAAGTGGATTTACGGAAATATTTCATGCTTAATTGTCGTTACAAAGCTGACATCGAAGTTAATTTTTTATGAGAGTTAAGCTAATTGGGTGTCCCTAGAAGTGATAATGCCCTGATATCACCTAGTAAGTAGGTATTGTCTGACTCTGTAGGCTACCTGCGTCAGGGGCTACCGGCGGTAGGTAGGTATTACTCGGCGTGTAGGAGTTCTGGTAGGTGTTCCTACCGCGGTAGTGAACCGGGGGCTCGCAGCTCGCCAGGGTTGCTAGAAGCAGTAGGTTCAGGGCCTGAGACAAAGGTATTTATTCAAATTAAAGCTAAAACCCCCTTATTCATAAACGTCTAGTAACCAGAGTTGGGCAAAATGTAATCCGATTACTCCCTCCGATTACTTTTGTATGTGTACTTTGTAATCTATATTACAAAGTCTAATTACAAATTAATTACACACAGATGTAATTAATGAATGGGTCGGAAGGGGGTTATAAAATTTAGTTTTAATTTAGTAACGATCGATAGGTTACTATTTGCCGTGTGGTGACGGCAGTAAGAATACATTTTGTCACCACCCCAACTCCTCCTGCGGGTGTCGTAAGAGTCGACTAAGGGATTGAAGTGTCACTGACCATTTTACAAGATTGATGATGGGCAGCAGCGTCATCATAGTGGACACATTACTGCGATCGCCAATCCGCTTGCCCAGCGTTGCGGGCATGCGGGCAATGCGTCTATACGCATAGTTAATAGGAGAGGCCTACGTCCAGGCAGTGGACTAACATAGGCTTGATAGGCTGATGATGATGATGATGATGAGGTTACTTACTATTCGTTTTGGTTAGTGTTAAGATTAAGTTTTATTTACAGAAGTAATCAGATTACTTTTAGTCCAACTCTGCTACTAACTTAACAAGTCGCTAAGTATTGTTTGTCTCTTTCGATCTTATCAATATATCTTTAATACCGAAAGGGAAAAACAACACCTAGCTTTTTAAGCTAGACGTTTATGGATACCTAAGGGTGAAAGTAGGCAAGTACCTTAGGTAAGTTAGGTACAAGAAAAACAAGCCTAGAAACTTGTTTTATGTCAGTTTCAGATTCAATACAAAACCAATATCAATAAAAATAGTACTTAACCGGCTACACAATACACGCATTGCGAAATCCTTGTAAAAAAATGATTATTTCAAGAATAAACTTAACTTGCCTAAAAATAGCGCGGTAGTGTACCCGCCAAGTATACTGCCTCGCTATAGGTAAGGTAAGGGCATGTGCATAAATCACGCGAGGTCCTATAGGGGGAGGGGATCCAAGAAAAAATCACGAAAGATACGTTAGCTTCAAAAAGTTGCCGAAAAAACCTCGCATGATTTATGAATGAGCCCTAAGCTGGAAACTTTAGATACGTATATGATTGCTTTAGGTAAATATGGTAATTATATATTTAATTTAAATTCTATAGTATTGTAATACAAATAGTTCGTCACTAAAATATCTTAAATTTGAATCGTCTTAAAGTGTGTGCGGAATGATGAATGAATGATATGTGGATGAGACACGAAAGTCACGAAAATATAAATTCAAGCGCAAAAAGCTTTTTGTGGTTTTGAGAGCTAAATTGTTAATTTTTGGCGCATTTACTCAATTATAGTCTTGATTGGTGAATCGTATAGGCATAGGCATTAAAATGGTTATGTATTGTGTATGTAAGTTTTCACAGATGTCTATTTTATTTACATAAATATACAGGGTGGCCGAAAAATAAGTGCATTCGCGCTGCCCGTGAGGTTTTGGGAAGCAGAAGAAGAACCTTGGGCATTTTTTTTAAATTAATTCAAGTTTCAGAAGTAGTCGTTTTAAGCAGTTATAGTAACACCTAATATGTTACCATACGTAATGAATGACTCATTTGGCTGGCTTGGCTGCCATTTGCATAACTCAATGGTGGCGCCGCCCTAGCGGTTATTTGGCACATTATTAATCTGATAAATGACACATTTTCCACGCCATACATTGCATAAACTTCTTTCATGCATTTGCACATCATCAATACTCGCTATGTATGCCACTGACCAAATATAATTAAATTAAAACCTTTTGTTCGTGTCAACGTAATTATAATTACAATAGTATTGCATAACTCCATGGTGGTCGCGAAAGCTGACAAATACATTTAGAGCTATTGTTCCTAAACATCCGAAATTGTTTAAAGTAATTGCATAGTCATTTCCTAAAATCTGATATTTTGGTGAGAGTATTGCAAATGGGTACAATAATGAATTAACGTAATTTGGTACATAATAATGAATAGGGCAAGGCCATGCGTAACGTGCGTTACATATTTGTGACATCATAACTAGCATTATAATATTATGGGCATGGCATAATAAATGTATCCGACATACACATTTTTTTTTCTGTGGAACAAATCGAATAATTTTACTTAAAATGTTGAGTTTGGTGTTTTTTAGTAAAAGAAAAGATGTATTCAAAATGTTTAAATCCGTCCGATGTTGTGGGTCCATATTGGCACTTATACAATTTTTTCTTCGAATATTTTTACTAATACCGTTTTTTACTCATAATCATCATTACTCCGAAAAATTTTTCTCATACTTTTTTTCTTACTAAAAATTATACTTCTACCTACAATGTTCATAACGATTTTTATTTCGAAATTTTATCCTCCTAAAGTCGTCAAGTAGATTAATCTATACTCATAAAGTTATTTGAAATAAATTTTATTTTATTTTATTTTATTTTATTTATTTATTTATAAACATTTTCCCATTAGGTTCAATCTGTTGTGGTATAATTCTTTTATGAATAACATAAACTATATAGTCATAATGGGCTTTGTGCAGAAACTGTTGTGACATACTCAACTTTAGCATATTTCTTTGTGGCAGATTTCGAGTTGTTCGAATATTATTCGAGCATAATTTCGATGCTCCTATTTATGATGAGGCATAATCTGGATGTGCATAAAAAGTATCGGCATAGTTTGTTTTAGCATAACAGAGAAGGAATAATTACAACCGCTCAATATAATCGAGGTAGTAGTAATATTCTATACGTTACTTACTGTGTTACTGAGCTGAGTACTTTCTAGGTTGCTAAAAAAAAAATTACCTCGAAGACTAAGGCGGGAGCAAAGCTCCCGCCTTAGTCTTCTAACCTAACCTATCCGAGTCGGATCTGCCCCGGAAGGTTTTGTTCGCTCGCTTCGCTCGCTCACTGCAGAAATTTTCACCCTCACAGCAAATTCTGCCTGACGAAAAAGGCAAGTTTCGAACATGTGGCTACATGCCCAAAAAAAAAATGCAAATCTAATTTCTGTCTTATAACACTCGGCGTAATTAATGATATGCCAAGATAGTTTCGGACAAAATAATATTCGAAATATTGTTATTTAAGCCAAGTGATGTTTCTGTCTCATTAAGTTGATGCCAAAATAGATTATACCAAGTCTGTTATGTCCTAAGCGTTTCGGACAAAAAAAGTTTAGAGGGAACCCATTTAGTACAGTACCTACTCTGCCACAACCTGATTTGTGCAGGTAGCTAGTATACAGTAATAGTACGATTTATATTAAATTAAACAAAAATAATTCATACATAAAACCAGTACAGATAAAAATAAATACCTATAACATTAGAATATATAGCATAAAATAAGTATAGTGAAAAATTATATAAACATAAAAGTTAGTACTAAAAATATGTATGAAAAACAATATTATGAACATAAATAATTCTATGTGATGATGATTATGAACAAAGATTATTCTAAATACCGATCATTATGAAGTTAAATTGTATAAGAAAAATTTTCGGAGTTCCAATAATCTAAGTTGCAATTTTATAAATACTTTGGCGCACCCGATGTTGTTGAACTGAGAGCTGTTGACCAAAAAATGAGATATGACACTAATATTGATTGATTTTATGAATATTATTAGTTTATTTATCGTAGTTGTAATTCTGAAAATAGTTATAATTATGATAAACCGCAACACAGTCCACACAGTTTGCTGGTAGCAATAAATAAAAACAAAGTAAAAAAAGCTTCTTTAGTATTAATTCAAAGTTCAAATTGTCATCTGTTATCATGTCATGTCACATTAATCGTATATATGAAATGGAAAATGGGAGCTGTAAGGTGGAAGTACTAGTACGCAACATGTCAACAGAGAATATTTATTTTAATCACGATATTTTGCTCATATAATATAAATCTACATAAATTATTGTCATGTTTTTTGGGAGAGGAGTTTGTTAGTTTTGTTAAATAGTATTTATTTTATAGGGTGACAATAACAAAATTGCTAAATATTGCAAATTTTCTTAGTCAACTGCATTGTACGAGTAAGCGTCAGATGCTTTTGCTGGCACTCCCAATAGCCGTCACTTCAGTACAAGTTTCAATGTCGCATATTGGGTCCTAATAAACGTCAGCCTCTCTTAAAATTTTGCAAAAGGGTGCGCCAAAGTATTTATAAAATTGCAACTTAGATTATTGGAACTCCGAAAATTTTTCTTATACAATTTAACTTCATAATGATCGGTATTTAGAATAATCTTTGTTCATAATTATCATCACATATAATTATTTATGTTTATAATATTGTTTTTCATACATATTTTTAGTACTAACTTTTATGTTTATATAATTTTTCACTATACTTATTTTATGCTATATATTCTAATGTTATAGGTATTTATTTTTATCTGTACTGGTTTTATGTATGAATTATTTTTGTTTAATTAAATATAAATTGTACTATTACTGTAAACTAGCTACCTGCACAAATCAGGTTGTGGCAGAGTAGGTACTGTACTAAACGGGTTCCCTCTAAACTTTTTTTGTCCGAAACGCTTAGGACATAACAGACTTGGTATAATCTATTTTGGCATCAACTTAATGAGACAGAAACATCACTTGGCTTAAATAACAATATTTCGAATATTATTTTGTCCGAAACTATCTTGGCATATCATTAATTACGCCGAGTGTTATAGAACAGAAATTAGATTTGCATTTTTTTTTGGGCATGTAGCCACATGTTCGAAACTTGCCTTTTTCGTCAGGCAGAATTTGGTGTGAGGGTGAAAATTTATGTAGTGAGCGAGCGAAGCGAGCGAACAAAACCTTCCGGGGCAGATCCGACTGGGATAGGTTAGGTTAGAAGACTAAGGCGGGAGCTTTGCTCCCGCCTTAGTCTTCGAGGTTATTTTTTTTTTGGCAACCTAGAAAGTACTCAGCTCAGTAACACAGTGAGTAACGTATAGAATATTACTACTACCTCGATTATATTGAGAGGTTGTAATTATTCCTTCTCTGTTATGCTAAAACAAACTATGCCGATACTTTTTATGCACATCCAGATTATGCCTCATCATAAATAGGAGCGTCGAAATTATGCTCGAATAATATCCGAACAACTCGAAATCTGCCACAAAGAAATATGCTAAAGTTGAGTATGCCACAACAGTTTCTGCACAAAGCCCATTATGACTACATAATTTATGTTATTCATAAAATAATTATACCACAACAGAGTGAACCTAATGGGAAAATGTTTATAAATAAACAATTTATTTCAAATAACTTTATGAATATAGATTAATCTACTTGACGACTTTAGGAGGATAAAATTTCGAAATAAAAATCGTTATGAACATTGTAGGTAGAAGTATAATTTTTAGTAAGAAAAAAAGTATGTGAAAAATTTTTCGGAGTAATGATGATTATGAGTAAAAAACGGTATTAGTAAAAATATTCGAAGAAAAAATTGTATAAGTGCCAATATGGACCCTTTGCAAAATAACTTAATTATTTCAAAGTTGGGATATGAAGCATTAAAGGTACATACATTAATCATCGTTTAAATGCCCTAATAGTTGATTTTATCTTATCGATGGCAACTAAAGCTATAATGACGAGTATTGGTACAGCGACTACGGCGTCGGGTTCTAGTACTTCCACCTTAAGCTCTGTTAGTAAATTTGTAATTAAATAAAAGGCCAAAGTCAAGAGGGAACGAAGAGGGCATCGATGTGCGACTTCATCAGCCATCGGCCATGTAATACTTAATATCAAAGACAACTATTTCCTGAGATCCAAACAAACATAAGACAAAAATCCGATCCTGTCTCATTTCCATAGATTATTTCTCATCTTAATTGGTTTTTCAATGCAAACAAAGTCATACTCTATACCTTTAAAATTACAGCTTAAAATATAGCACCCGCTGTATCAAACTCCGAGTGAAGAAAGTCGTAAGCGTCGAGTATGTCCGAGTGTTATACGTCGTTTTATATGAACAAGTTTAGCATACAATAGTTTCATTGTGATAGATCCCTTTGTTATACAATTTAGTGTTGGATTACATGGAAATATGGATTACGGAAATTGGTTGCCTTGATGCATGATGAGAAGTGACTTCATTTCAGTTGCAAATACGTACGCACTGTAGAGTCATGGCCAAGTACTAATGAACATACTACTATATTAAATATTGTAGTTTCGTTGCGGTAATTTCTGACGACAAACGTAAGTTAGTACTGTTTCAATGTATCAATTTTATTTTTCATTACTATGAAAAAATAACTAAATTTAGTAATCATTTACATTATAAGTATAAATATATAATCGATTGTCAATTGTTAAAAAAATGTTTTTTTAAGTACTTGCATTTAAACTGTGCTATAACACTTCACATTTTAACATTTGTAAAATCTAAATGTGGGCAAAATGTGGATTATAGGATTACATTATGTGTTTGTTTTTCAATTTAAAAACACCGTATTTTTTACATTCTCAAATTGAAGTTCCTGCTTCCTATTGCATATTGGACTGCAGGAACTATATTTTTTGAACAATATTCAGAAATTTACAATTTCTATCTAAAGGAAACAAAAACTAAACTTGTAGCCATGTGAACCATTCCAACAAATAGCCAGCGCAAATGGCCCGGAGTATAATATTAGGGCCCATTGCGTCAAGTCAAGCCTCCATTAGAATGCTGCTCAGAATTGAATGACCACTTGTCAACGTTATTGCAAGGATATAAGGTTTATCTTTCGTTAGAAAATTATGACACATATACTCGTATCCTAGATTCTGGAGTATAGTTGAGTAAAAGGTGTCATTCTATTTGTATTGTGCGGATGTGATATTTGCTATAGAATTTCCAGATTTGCCGGTACCCTGCGGCGATATTACTCGCAAAACCGTATGACATTGAAGCGAAAATCCCGCAAAAGAAATCTTTCGGCCAAAAATATTAATAAAAAAATATAATAAAGATTGAATGATGAAAAAAATAGTAATATCAATTTGACGTCATGTTGCATAGAGAATTGTTTTAAGTACCTAATCGAATTGTTAAACATTTAATAGTAAAATTCGTTAGTCGTCAATAATTGAATCAATTACAATTGAGTTCAATTATTTTAGACGCATAAAAAAATAAATACGCACCTACGGCGTTAGATTATTATATCATCAGCCAAAAGAGTACAAAATTTATCTATAGATTTAGGCATATTAAAAATAAAACAACAGAGAACACTGCCTTGGGGTATTTATCGAGTAATATTCGTTTTATCTGATTGAAATGTTTGTATGGTACCTGTGATGTAGTTGTGATATTCTATTTCATTGTGTACAACCAGTAAGGTATGATTTGAACCAATTATGAGCTGAGTCTCTAATACCTATTCCAAATATTTTTTACAATAAAATATCATATAAAACACAATCATAAGCTTTGCTCATATCTAGCAACATACCCATAGCATATTTTCTGTCAATTATTGTGTTTAAAACTTCGTTTATGTACTTGAAAACTGCTGACGATGTTGAGCGACCTTTTCGGAAACCGTTTTGCGAATCGTTAAATATTTTAGACTTTTCACAAAAGGAATATGATCGGTTTGACATAGTGGTTTCAAAATTTTTTTTTAAGGTTTTTAGAAGGGCTATGGGGCGGTAATTACTACATACATTAATCGTGATTGCCTTTTTGATATACATGTTTAATAACTGACATTTTAAGGGGACCTGGGACATCTATGTAAAAGACCGGCTAATGAGAAATGTCAAAGGAGGGTTAACTCTTCGGCGCATTTTTTTACTAAATATTAGAGTGGTCATCTTTGCCAAGACTTCTTTTATTTTTGAGACATTTAATTAGTATGAAAACTTCACGTAGGGTAACGGGGCTAAGGTAGAGCGAGTTTTCAGATGGTGATATTACGTCCCCGGAGCGAAGCTTCAGAGCCCTCTGAGGGGTCGGTTTTAAAAGGTTTCAAATAAATAAAATAATTAAAAAACACGACTGCCGTTTTAAGCGAACCGAAAGATAAGTAATAATTCCTTTTTCAGGTTAATTATTGTGAGCGTATCTACATATAGCCGTTTGTCTTATTACTTATTTTGTTTCGATTGCAGTCGGTTAACCTCCATATATTTATATTTTGCGTAATGAAAGTTTTCCCGACTGCAATCGAAAGAAAATATCGTAAGTAATAAGACAAGCCCCTATATGTAGATACGCTCACGAGAATTAACCTGAAAAAGGAATTATTTGCTACTTTTCAGTTAGCTTAAAACGGCAGTCGTGTTTTTTAATTTCTTAATTATTACATTTTTTAAGTTATTTTTTTTAATCTATAATGCTCACAAAATAGCGCGTTGTTATCCTCCCTTTCATTATATTAATTATTATTATTAATAATTAACCTATTTTATTGCAAAAAGTCGTTTTTTTGAGTATTTTTCCTACCTGCTAGATCCGCGCTGGATCCAGCTGGATTGACGCCGATCCAGCAAAAATCCAGCTGGATTGAAAACACTGCTGGATTGCAATCCCTAGCGTTAGGGAATACCAAACCGATTATTTTTATATAGGCATAACCGATTTTAATTGCTTATTTCATACAAACCGTAACCGGTTTTGCATTCTCTGTACGGCATGCATACATTGTGTACTATTTGTTTTTTATAAATATTGTGTTTATAGTTATACATTAAAACAAAGATATCATAGATTTTCGCTCCATAGGATTTAAAGCAAAACGGATGATAAGCTTCAGGTTAGAGAGGAATTCTGATTTCTAATTAATTGTTCGAATGAGATAACAATGTCACTCAATAAAACATGTAGTGTACATCTCCAATATATATAAAAAAATAGTTTCACTAAGATTTGAATTAGGTAGCTGTAGATTACTTGCCTTGATTAAATGATTGACGATTAAAGATTAACAATAACAATACAATTATTTAAAGCGTTATATTAAACTGCGAGTATTTTTACCAATTTGTTTAGTGTTACATTTTTTACGTTAATTTTAAGCAGATTATTATTCTTTTCTTAGTACTAAACGAAATCACTATAAATAAAAACAAAAATACAACGCAGGGATTGTTTAAAAACATCTTTTATGCATCGTGACGTCAAAATCTCATCGGGCCAAAAATTATGGGCCGGACGAAGCGATAATATTAACGGTGCCTCACATATATTATCACATAGACTCACATACTCACTTAGTCTTGAAGGAAAGTAATGTCTGTACCTGTACCTACTGTACATTCGATATAGTCTCCTTCCACTGTACTACTGATAATCTACACAGTCATGTTTATGTCTTTCCGTAGCAATAAAACTGTTTTTCTGTTAACAAGAATCGTATGTTAATGTACTTATGTAAAGTTACTTATATATTCTATAGTCTCTTCTATTATTCGGTCAATAATGTGTTACCCAGAATGAACAGAGGAAGAACGTAATGTACTTTTTTTTTTAAGTTTGAGTGAAATATCTCAGCTAATATTTTTAAAGTCTCATTCCATAACCCAGTTAAAAATATCCTTCACTTTCCTATTTTTATAACCCCTATTATTTTAATACATATCAACCAACAAACGATTAGTTATCACGCTACAGTCGGTATTGCGCCACGGCCCACACACATGTTATTATATGTTATATGTTATTATGGCAATTGAACGGAATATAATGACATAAATATATGCGGTCTGTGAAATGCGCCCAATGTCACATGTGATGTAAGGTAGAAATTTTGAGGCAAGTAGGTTATCACAAATCAGGAACTCAGGGTTCTATCAATAGTGGAGTGGATACGAAAACTTTCTCGCTCACATCAACTTAAAAATAATGTACACCGTGGGCTGTTTAATTTAAACCCGACCGATTTTAACAGTGTATTCCTGACCACATTAAGAAACTATAATGTCATATAAACTTTTCAAGATATCGCCTAGTTTCAGAGTTATTACCAAAAGAAAAATAGTACATTTCCTAACTAGTGCGGGAAAAATTTTTTTCGGCGAGGGTGAAAGTTGGAGCCGGAGTTAAAAAAAGATTTTGCACGTGTAAGGGACGATTTTTTTCATAACAAGTGCGTCAAAAAGAGAAATTACCGCGCGCGCAGCGTGCGCAAACTTCGTTTTTGCGCACTAGTTAGGAAAAACATATTATTGTACTCAGTACAAAAGGACCAGAAGGGTCTTTTTAACGGCGTTGGTGCCATTACGGAGAATAGTCTCACTAATCTCATTAATAGATGTCCAAAAGTGAGAGACAAACCTTTAAAAAATAAGGATTTTCTTTTTAAAGTTAACACGCATTTTATGTGCCAGTTTGATGAATAACATTTACTTTTTATGCTAAAATACATTCAATAATAATTAAAAAAAAAATGCGTCATAACATAAATGACAAAAATCGTATAATATTTTTTGTTTGTTTTTACATCAAAAATTCGTGGTTAAAATCTTTGGAATTGAGAGAGCCCACGGTCTATACAGTATGACAAATATAGATCAGGAAAGATTAAAAAGATACACGTCGTTACATTATGTATGTTTTTAAACGTCTACAAAATATATTTTTGCTTAGGGCATTAAATTAACATCGCCTTTTATAACCGATTAAAATATTGAGAATGATGAGGTCAGATAAAACTATAGAAACGTACATTTAATACAGCTATCATTAATTTTAAATTAAATAACAAAATATAGATCTGTACTAGAAAACTATATTTTAACACAAATTGTACTAGTTATGTCGTTCTACTAACTTGTTTCAACTACAAATTATCTAATTCCAGCATAATTTGCGTGGTTATATCAAGTAATACGAATTTGATTTAGTTTTTATTATCCGTTGCGAATCCGATCATTATGGAAGTAATCTTATACGCATGCGCGGAAAGATACGCTATTTGAGACAAGTAGGTACGGTAGATTAAGAAATCTGTCTTTTACTTGTGTCTTCATTCAAATTACTTTCCTTAATGTTAGGTGTTTCACGTACATGTGACTTTATACTTATATATAGATATTTAAAAAAGATCTTGCACTTTATTTACATTACTTGATTGACAGTGGATAATTTACAACCATAACCCTTTTTTAATTAACTCTCTAGGTATGTTTTTAAACATATCCTTAATTTAATGAACAAGTAGTACTTACTTTGTAAAACACCATGTTGAAGATCGATGTAGATAATTCAAATCTGAAACAAATATACTTTATAAAAAAGTTGTAATTCTCTCGCTAAATTGAATGGACATATACGTATATACAAAAATATGTATAGTTATCGTTTTTATTTAAAATAGTGTGTTTTTATTGTTTGAAGGATGTCATAAGTGTTCAACAACTTGGCTGGCGCTCTTTTGTACATGCCAATGTCAAACAGATATACAGGGTGTCGTTCAATTAAACTAAACGTCTTATATCATTTTTGGATCTGTATGTCAAAGTTGTTAAACTATACAAGAGGTAAAATAAATATTTAATAGTGATGATCAACTTAATGAACAATTCAATTCATAACAAATAAAAAAAATACTCTAAAAATAATTGTATCGGTATCATCATCATCAGCCTATGATAGTCCACTGCTGGACGTAGGCCTCTCCTATTAACTATGTGTATAGACGCATTAGGAGGTAAATGCCCATAATCGCCACGCTGGGCAAGCGGATTGGCGATCGCAGCAATGTGTCAACTATGATGACGCTGCCGCCCATCAACAATCTTTTATCAAAGAATGGTCAGTGACACTTCAATCCCTTAGTCGACTCTTACGACACCCGCAGGCGGAGTTGGGGTGGTGACAAATGTATTCTTACTGCCGTCACCACACGGCTATGGCCGGTATTGTATCGGTATATGGCCGGTTTTTTAAATCTAAATAAGTCAACCTTAGCAACGTACCGAGGAGAAGTTTCATAAATTGCGAAAATTCAACAGAGAATGTTCTCGGTAATTTAAATTTTACAAGCAATCTAATCATGCCATAACCGTTGTATATGCAATGCATGCCTTTTAAAGTATATATTATGCCTTGTTTACTCAATTGTGAAATATACAATATTCTTCATAAGTCATAACACTTTTTTATAAGTTCTAATGGAAACATTCTAAAAGAGAACTAACTCTACTCTTAAACTCTCATGAAATTTCTCGGAAATTTGCGAGTATATTCCCGAAATTTTGAGAATGTTCTGCTACTTATATATTGCTAGTCAACCCTCTAATGAATATGTATATTTTTTTTGGGACCCAAAATAGATTACCACTATTTTTGTCACTCCATACTTCCATAGGTGTCTTTTTCTGTCATTTTTCTCTTCGAACAAACTAACAGTCGTAATATTCGCAATGAAATGCAGTAATAACTGATTATGCAAATGTCATAATCTGTCGCGAAGTGCTAACTGCGTTTAGTAACTGCATCCTAACTATGTGTTTGTGGCAGCTGAGTGGTAGCTTACTGTAGGTATATTTCATATAAAAGAGTTATTCAATCATTTTGAATAAATTATTAAGAATACAAAAATAGTAAGGTAAGAACATAGGGAATATACTAATTACTAATGTAAAAAAACTTAAACAATAATATAAAAGCTATTGTACTGTAGTTAATTACTACGAATTATTATTAGTGACGTATAAATTGGTTTTATAAATAAAATATTATAAGTTCGTAAATTTCGGGGATTTTTCTGTCACTTTAAAGACGCCTTCGTTGGAAGGATACTCATAAACATCTGAGCATTCTTCTATTATTTTCATGTCGCTATGCCGCTCCAATATATCTGATGGCGACTGTACAAGTACATACGCATATACAGGCTAGAAAAATCGAATGCCACATGGATGGCAACTACCTTAAATATTGTAAATAGCACATTTTGTGTAAGGGAGACTTTCCTTTGTTTTTAGAAACAATCAATTCTGCATTTCAAGATTTATGAAAAATCCACCCTGTTATTTCCACCCTGTATATATATGCAATAGGTATAACTTAGAACCTCCAGATAGAGTGACTAATAGTACCTACTACGGAGGACCTCATAAACTAAAAGGGCTGCGCCCGTACACATGGTAAGGATCTACCGCCATACCAGCAAGCCACTGCGTTAATTATGCTTAGACTAATGAAACACTAATCATAATAATTGTAGTTATGAATGAAATTACAAGTTAAGTAATGTAGTGAAAGTTTTAAAATCAGTTACTTTCGGAAATGGCAGTTTAGGTTAGGACCTAAACTGAATCTCGAATTGTCAATTTCAAAGAATAACTGTCAAAAATTTACAAGTTGAACCTAAAGGTGCATGCAGACCAAAAGAGCATTCGCTATTCTATCCCTCACTCTACGAAATCAACAGGGTTAGAACAGCGAATGCTCGTTTGGCCTGCATGCACCTGTACCGAAAAATGTGAAACTACATTCCAGCTGGTGGTAGGACCTCGTGCAGGGTTCGCGATAGCTTCCGTCGACAACTACCGTCTTACCCGTTAACCTGCCGCTAAATAGCAGTGTTTGCACTGCTATGTTTCGGTTTGGGAGTAAGATAGCCGGTGTAATTACTGGCATAGATAGAGGCAATCCATTTAAGTCCTCAGGGTAGGCAGCGCATAGGCGATTTTCTGATCGCTATGTCCATTAGTAGGGTGGGTCACTGATGTATGAAGAAAAAAAAAGTATTTGTGTTTTACTAGTAACAGTTGTCAATAGTTCCGGAATTAGGTCGACAAAGAGTGTGCAAAATTATTTGGCCATCGGAATTAATTTTCTGCCTCCGGATCTAATTGAAAGATTTCATAGAAACTTCAGTACATTTTGTACTGACCACAGTTGATATCTATATTTTTACTTTTTATTGCAACTTGAGCTATGTTTGAGTATTGTGTTTACCTGGAAATAGCTTTTCTATAGTTATGGAGCCAAAAGAGACGAAAAAAAAGTCAAAAATAATAACTTTTTTTTTTTGAAGTTCCAAACATTTTAAGAAAATTACTAATCAAATCCGGAGGCAGAAAAACTTAAATTAAAAATATAATAAAAATAAGAGTGATAATCAAATATGAAATGGCACCGTTTTGTAACTATTATCTTCAGAATATCGAATTTTTTGAAAAATGACCCACCCTAATGTCCATAGGCCTCAGTTCCTGCCTTCCATCAGATGGGCTCAGGCCTGCTACCGCGAACACCGAAGTTCACAAATTTCGGGGATTTTTCTCTGTCACTCCAACGAAGGCATCATTAGAGTGAGAGAGAAAAATCCTCGAAATTTGCGAACTTCGAGCTTCGGTGTTCGCGGTAAGTAGCAGGCCTGAGTTCAGTTGTCAGTGAGCTACCTTCGTCACATAAAAAAGTACTTTCCTAACTGCTGATTAACCCTAGATTATCTGATGTACCCTGTGGACATGTTTCCCATACAAAAAGGTAGGAATTTCCCACGTTGGGAAAGCTAGATTTGTATCTTTAATGTTAACTTGGACGCAATCATGGACTCCTTACAACAGTTTTTTTGTTCTAATTTAAATGATAGATCAACTATCTCAAAGAATTGCCCTTAGTATTTGCTTGTTTACGTAGAATAATCAAAGAAAAAAAACAAAACAATATTAAAATTTAAATTTGATGGAAATAGCCTAGGAGACCTATACCAGGGCATTTTCGCGAGAAGAGATCCAAAAAAAATTTTTTTTAAGGTAGGTAAATTTAATGTTTTTCCTACTCAGAATAACGAGTTCTTTCAATCTAGGAGAAAAAAAGTACAAGAAAAAAATGGTCCCACATTTTTCATATATTTTACATGCTCTCCACTTTGTAACCTCTGTACAAAGTGTTTGAAAAACGGTTACGTAATAGAAACAAACATTTGGGACACTTTTTTTCTTCTAGTAGGATCGAAAGAGCTCGTGATTCTGAGCAGGAAAACATAAAATTTACCTGTTTCAGAAAAATAAGTTTTTGCATCTCTTCTCGCGAAAATGCCCACCAAGTAACTATACAGAGGTCCCCTAGAATAATTTATTTTAAGTTTCAACCCTTAAATCAGGGACCGGAAAACCCGTTCATTTGGCTTACCGGTTCAAATTAATAACCCCTTCACACGATAACCTATTCATATGGGTAACCCGCTCAATGGGTTACCCAACAATAACGATAACCCGTATTATTCGGGTTAACCTAATCGTCATAAGGGGTTACCGCTTACAACAGCTGTTTCGGTGAGGGTTTTGTATGTACTAACCGGTAACCTTTCGGTTTCGGGTAAGCCTTACCCCTCTCCCGCGCCTTTCCGCCACCGCACCGGCTCGTCTTCGCGCCATCACACGCGATAGTGTCGTGACTGGATGAGTATTGTTTTACTTTAGGTTTACTTCAGTCAGTCAGGGTCGTTTCAAAAGGTACTTATTCAGTTTCTAAAGGGACATATTATTATTTTTTTCTTACTTAGCCGAATTATGGTAAGTACGTAGATAGATGGTGTTATTTTATGTACCTATTAGTAGATCAATTAAGTAACCTTTAAGTATTTCAATTATTTACAGTTTTTTAAATATTTGATGCTTTAATTATTGATAAAATATTATATAATTATACCCTTTTTTAATGTTAGTCTCAAAATAACGAAAAAGCCGACAAAGGCTCCAAGACCAATTTTTAATTTATATGTGCGCCGATTTAAAGTAATCGGCGGCGGCAACGTGATTTCAGCGTGAAATCGACGTGAAGGTCACGTGAATTAAAAACCAGATCATCGGTTCATCATGTAAGGAGTCATCCTACGCTGCATCGACCAGTTAATGGTTGTTGCCATGAAATCGCTTGCCCCACCGGTAGTTTTGCGCAGAGTTGGGCATTTCGTAATCAATTCCCGATTACAATATTACTTGATTTTACTTTGTAATGTACTTGTGGGTATCATATTACTTGTAATGTAACGTCGTGAAACGGAATATTACCATGACGTATGAAGAAGTCAATAATAATCTATAGCATATCACCATTACTATAATACTTTGGAATCAACATGTCGATTCGAAATACTGGAATTGATGACCATACTTCTAGATTACTTTTTAATTAGGTACATATACTTAATGTTAGGACATTTATTTATTTTATTTATTTATTTATTTATTTTAAGAAACAAACAGTCGTTTACATATATTGTTTATAAACAAAATTGCCTTAAATCTAGACCTTGAGTTTCATTAATTAATATAATACAAAGCAGGGAGTTACTAAATCTAATTAACTAGGAAACAAATATGTTCAGTGTTTGCTTAGTTATAATACTTCATTTAAATTATGTTACTTCATTGAACTCTAAATTCTTGTTAATTCATTGAAGTCATTTAAATGTAGTTACATGAAGCACTTTTTTAGGGTGCTAATGCTACAATTAAACAAATCTACGTCCTTAAGATTATTACGTTCATTAAACAACTTGCATGCACGCCTTATAAATGCATTTCGTGCATAAGATGTTCTTATTTTAGGTATGGAAAATACAGGTTTCTTTTTACATTGGCGCTGATGGATACGGGGGACTTTAAAATTTATTTGTTGAAAAAGCGAAGGGACATCCATTAGGTTATGTAAGATTTTATATAACATGACAGCGTCTATACAATCGCGACGATCACTAAGAGTTTGGAGTTTATGACGACTAAGAGAATTCTCATAACTATTGTATGTATAACCAGTTCTGAAATCAAGCGCTTTCACAAACTTTTTTTGTATCCTTTCTAATCTATTATTATGGACGGCATGATAAGGTTTCCAGACCGGTATGGCAAATTCAAGGTGGCTGCGAACAAAGCTATTGTATAAAATTTTATATGTTAAAGGATTTTTAAAAGGTTTACTTATACGCAAGATGAAACCTAGTTGCTTATATGCCTTCTTAATAACTGTGTCTACGTGGGGTTTAAAAGAGAGTTTGGAATCCATCATAACACCAAGATCACGTATTTGTGTGACGCGACTCAGATGACTACCACACAAACTATAATTAAAATCAAAATTTTGTTTCTTTTTAGAGTAGGTGATGACAAAACATTTCTTAATATTCAATGATAGTCTATTATTATTACAATATTTTTCAAAATTATCTAAATCCTCTTGTAATAATTGACAGTCTTGAATAGAACGGATAACTTTATAAATTTTTGTGTCATCTGCGTAGAGTAACACACGTGAGTGCTTGATATGTTTGTCTATATCGTTTATAAAAAGAGAAAACAATAACGGACCAAGATGAGACCCCTGTGGGACCCCGGAACTGACTGATTTCCATTGCGAGGCGTAACCAGACAGAACCACACATTGGCTGCGGTTCTCAATGTAGGATTTTATCCATCGGAATAAATCACCGTGTATACCGAGACGCCAAAGCTTTAAAAGAAGGGTGTTGTGACAAATTTTATCGAATGCTTTGGCAAAGTCGGTATACACGGCTTCAATATAAGCACCGCCATCCATTGCCGTTGAGATATCGTTAGTGAAAGTCAACAAATTAGTATCTACAGATCGGCCCTTATAAAAACCGTGTTGGTTGGGACTTATAACATGTTTGACAACCTGGGAAAGCTGTTGTGTTACAATTTTCTCTAATATCTTACTAAACTGGCATAATTTGGAGATTGGCCTATACTGTTCAATATCTCGGCTCACTGAACTCTTGGGAATGGGAGTCACAAATGCTTTTTTCCAAATTTCTGGGACGCAACCAGACTCAATCGATTTTTTAAAAAGAATAGTGAGTGGTTTAGCCAAATTCACTGAACATCTCCTTATGAACATAGGATGAATACCATCTGGACCCGCGCCCTTATTGACGTTAATTTTGTTAAGTGTTTTAAGAATATCAATATGGTTTATATCTATACTACTAATATCAATTAAAGGTTCGCAAAGTGAGTCTGTAGGTTCTAAATTATTAGTATTATTATTATGTGACGAGTCATTACTAGAATTTACAAATACAGAGTAAAAATGGTCGTTGAAATGATTACATATTTCTTCTCCATCAGATGTTACGCGCTCTTTATAAATCATAGTTTGTGGCATTTTATTCGACAAATTCTTAGCTTTAACAAAAGACCAAAAATAATTAGGATAAGTTTTTATTTTTTGTTCAGCGTATGACAAATAATTCTTAAAACATTGTTTTTCGATCTTTTCAGCGCGTTTTCGCAAGATCTTAAAAGACTCGTAATCCAATGGGTTGTGATATTGCTTCCATAATTTATGAAATTTTTGTTTTTCTCTGAGTATTTTTCTCAATGACTTGGTAAACCACACAGGAACGGACGGTGATGTATTTGCCCTACGTTGTGGTATATATTTGTGAATAAGGTTATGTAAAAGAGAATTAAATTTGGCAACACCGTTTTTAATATCACAATTTAGAAAGAATAAGTACCAATTAATTTTAGAAAGTTCTAAGTTTATTTTGCAATAATCGCCACCATTAAAATTATAAATAAAAGTCAGTTTTGACTTAAGAGTGGGTTCAAGGTTAACCATTAAATCTATAACTAATGCTTTGTGATGAATATCTTCCGGCGTTAGTGGCCAGTCACAGGAGGTAATCGTACACAATGTATTGCATAGTACTAGATCGAGTATGCGTCTGTTAATGTTAGGAACCCAATTAAATTGATTCATAGCCGTAAATGATAAAAAATCTCGCATAATCTGCGTCGCATAACTATTACATGGTTTTAGATCCATTCCCGGTGACGCGCGGTCCACCCACTCTGCCTCGGGTATGTTGAAATCACCAGTGAGAAGAAATAAGTCATTAGGTTTTTCAATAACTAGATCACTGGCAATATCCAAAAAAGATAATAAACATTCTCTGTATCCGGCGCCTTGTGGAATATAAATACATGCTATATTAAGAAAAGAATGTACTTGTTGATTATAATCACGATTAAGTCGTGATTCCTCCTGACCGGGCGAGTCCAGCGGTACGGATACCCAGACACAGTCACAGTGGGCGCGTGGCGGCACCGGCCAGTCGCGGCGCACCGGCTGGTGGCGCGCGCGCACCGCAATGGCGGCGCCGCCCCCGCGCCCTGCTCCACTATCTTCCACGGATCGGTCGCATCGGAAAACATTAAAGCTGGAGTCGAAAAATTCGCTGTCAAAAAAGTCAGAATTTAGCCAAGTTTCTGTAATACATACAAAATCATAGTCTGACTGAGAAATTCTCGAGAAAAAGTTAATAGCCTTTGTTCGCAGGCCCCTCACATTTTGGTAATATCCGCTGATAGTTTTTTTATCCGTTTTTATTAAATAATTTTTCAAAGTATGTAAAAATATGTTTATAATTCTCAGCGCCAATTATCAATGAAAAATATAATGGTAATAAAGGTTTGCCAATGTATCGGAAAAAGTTATTCGTCAGTAAGTTACAATCTTTACAAGGCATGCATCTACAGTATTCAATTACACGTAAACAAAAGAAAAAGTAACGTTAATCCCACAATGTCGTAACAGATGTGCTTACCATAGAAAAAATCAACTACGAAAGACTCTGGTTGTCACGGGATTCGAACCCGCTTCCTCTGGATTGCCGATCCAACGTGCTTCCAATTACACCAGACGACCTTCCGTCGATCACAGCGAATTTTTCCAATGGTATTGTGAATCTAATCACTAGCGACATCTGTACGTAATGTTTCGAAGTAACGTTCACAGCGAGTATTTTCGAGCGCAAGCGCGTAAATTACATAATCTAAGTTAAGCCGCGTGTTACAATAATTATAGCAATATGAACTCTGGACAACTACAAGTTTAGGCACAACACTTAAGTATAGTTTAAAAGTCAGTGTTACTTTGAATAGTACAAGAGTATAAATACCTATCAAAAGCAAGTATAAAGATAGTCACTTTATTTTTTTCAAGTCTTGTTCACTACCTATAATAATGACTTTGCTTTGATCGCCTTTGCGAATAAATATTTTACAATCGCGGACCCAAAGATAAGCATAGTTATGTTCTAACTTCAGTTGTCTGGCCTGTTTGAGTAGCAACTTGTTAGCAGGAGTGAGGTGGTCGCCGACGAACACGGCGGCAGCGGGCCCCGCGAGCCCGACGTCGGCTGTCGTCAGGCCGCGGCGCGCGCGCACGGCGGCGAGTAATTCGTTCTTGCGATTACGCTGCGTAAACTTAACTATAATCGCCGGCGGCCGATTGTTAGCTGATGTATCACCCGGGTTTGACTGAAAGCGGCGTACCCGATGTATAACATCGACGTCGCTGTCGCTTAGGTTAAACCCAACCTTAGCCGATATGTTGCGTAAAATGTTGACTAAGTTTTCACCCTTAGTATATGGTATGCCAGAGATCTCTAAATTATTAAGCATGGAATATTGCCGGCTAGAATTATTTTCGGTGAGTAGGTGCTTAATGGTCTCCTGGGCCTCATTAAGAGTTTTTGACAAATGAGTTACTGAATCAGCTTTCTTTTCGGCGGCGGAAATTCTATTTTCAAAATCTGTGAAATTGGCCTGCAATTGCGTCTGCATGTCCCTCACGGTTTCTGACAGAGTAGTGACGTCACGCAGTTGATCACGAATTTCGGCACTTATGTCGTCGCGCATGGAAGAAAACTTTTCGTCTTGCCCTTTAGTAAAGGACATGCGAATGTTGAATATTATTGTCGCAAATATATAATTAAATACGGCTTCAAAGGTTTCTACTGATTGGCATACATGGAATCCGAATGTAGGGTCCATTAGATCCAAGATGGCGACACATTTTTTGCAATTTTTGTCATTATACTCGTTTTAGAGTAATACACATACGTGGACCCCGAATTTAGGGTCCATTTTAAGATCCAAGATGGCGGCACAATTGTTTTCTTTTTTTGTCATTGTACTCGTTTTCGACTAATACGCATACGTGGAACCCGAATTTAGGGTCCATTTTAAGATCCAAGATGGCGGCATAATTTTTTTCTTTTTTTTTGTCATTTTTGTCATTGTACTCGTTTTCGACTAATATACATACGTGGACCCCGAATTTAGGGTCCATTTTAAGATCCAACATGGCGCCGTTTTTTTGCATGTTATTGAATTTTGTACCTACGCAATTTTAATCATTATACTCGTTTCCGACTAATACACATACGTGGAATCCGAATTTAGGGTCCATTTGAAGATCCAAGATAGCGACACAATTTTTAGCAATTTACGTCATCATACTAGTTTTTGACTAATTCACGCACGTGGAATCCGAATATTCTATTTCCACTGTCTTAGGTAGGTACACATACGTAAAAAATCTAGGATCTTAAATTGACCCTAAATTCGGGTATATAAATTAGTCGAAAACGACTACAATGACAATAATTACAAAAAAAATAAAAACACTGTACCGCCATCTTGGATCATAGAATGGACCTGAAAATCAGATTCCACGGATGCGAATTAATCAGAAACGAGTATAATAATCAAAATTGCAAAAAAAGTTGCCGTTATCTTGGATCTTAGAATGGACCCGAAAATCGGATTCCACGTATGCGAATTAGTCAAAAACAAGTGTAATGATAAAAATTACAATAATAAGTTGCCGCCATCTTGGATCTTAGAATGGACCCGAAAATGGGATTCCACGTATGCGAATTAGTCAGAAATTAGTATAATGATGAAAATTGCTAAAAAAAGTTGCCGCCATCTTAGATCTTACAATCGACCCGAAAATCGGATTTCACGTATGCGAATTAGTCAAAAACGAGTATAATGATGAAAATTGCAAAAAAAAGTTGCCGCCATCTTGGACCTTAGAATGGACCCGAAAATGGGATACTACGTATGCGAATTAGTCCGAAATGAGTACCTATAATGATGAAAATTGCTAAAAAAAGTTGCCGCTATTTTGAATCTTAGAATGGACCCGAAAATCGGATTCCACGAATGCGCATTAGTCAAAAACGAGTGTAATGATAAAAATTGCAAAAATAAGTTGCCACCATCTTGGATATTAGAATCGACCCGAAAATCGGATTCCACGTATGCGAATTAGTCAAAAACAAGTGTAATGATAAAAATTACAATAATAAGTTGCCGCCATCTTGGATCTTAGAATGGACCCGAAAATGGGATTCCACGTATGCGAATTAGTCAGAAATTAGTATAATGATGAAAATTGCTAAAAAAAGTTGCCGCCATCTTAGATCTTACAATCGACCCGAAAATCGGATTTCTCGTATGCGAATTAGTCAAAAACGAGTATAATGATGAAAATTGCAAAAAAAAAGTTGCCGCCATCTTGGACCTTAGAATGGACCCGAAAATGGGATACTACGTATGCGAATTAGTCCGAAATGAGTACCTATAATGATGAAAATTGCTAAAAAAGTTGCCGCCATTTTGAATCTTAGAATGGACCCGAAAATCGGATTCCACGAATGCGCATTAGTCAAAAACGAGTGTAATGATAAAAATTGCAAAAATAAGTTGCCACCATCTTGGATATTAGAATCGACCCGAAAATCGGATTCCACGGATGCGAATTAATCAGAAATGAGTATGATGATCAAAATTAATCTTAGAATAGTCTAAGATCCAATATGGCGACAACTCTTTTTAGCAATTCATTATACTCATTTCTGACTAATTCGCATACGTGGAATCCCATTTTCGGGTCCATTCTAAGATCAAAGATAACGGCAACTTTTTTTTGCAATTTTGATTATTATAATCGTTTCTGATCAATTCGCATCCGTGGAATCTGATTTTCAGGTCCATTCTAAGATCCAAGAAGCGGGAACTTTTTTACCAACTTTGATCATTATGCTTATTTCTGATTCTGACTAATTCGCATACGTGAAATCCGATTTTCGGGTCGATTCTAAGATCCAAGATGGCGGCCACTTTTTTTAGCAATTTTCTTCATTATACTCATTTCTGACTAATTCGCATACGTGAAATCCGATTTTCGGGTTGATTCTTAGATCTAAGATGGCGACAACTTATTATTGCAATTTTTATCATTACACTCGTTTTTGACTAATTCGCATACGTGGAATCCGATTTTCGGGTCCATTCTAAGATCCAAGATAACGGCAACTTTTTTTGCATTTTTGATTATTATGCTCGTGTCTGATTAATGTGTATTAGTCGGAAACGAGTATAATGATTAAAATTGCGTAGGTACAAAATTCAATAATATGCAAAAAAAAACGGCGCCATCTTGGATCTTACAATGGACCCTAAATTCGGGTCTCGCGTATGTAAATTAGTCAAAAACGTCTAGGTATAATGACAAAAATTACAAAAAAACTTGTGCCCATATTGAATTTTAAAATGGACTCTTGAATTCGGGGTTCACGTATGTGTATTAGTCGAAAACGAGTACAATGACAATAATGACAAAAAAAGAAAAATATAGTGCCGCCATCTTGGATCTTAAAATCGACCCGAAAATCGGATTCCACGGATTAGAATTAGTCAGAAATGAGTATAATGATGAAAATTGCTAAAGAGTGGCCGCCATCTTGGATCTTAGAATCGACCCTAAAATCAGATTTCACGTATGCGAATAGATCAGAAATGAGTATAATGATCAAAATTGCTAAAAAAAATTGCCGCCATCTTGGATCTTAGAATGGACCCGAAAATGGGATCCCACGTATGCGAATTAGTCAGAAATGAGTATAATGAAGAAAATTGCTAAAAAGAGTGGCCGCCATCTTGGATCTTAGAATCGATCCGAAAATCGGATTTCACGTATGCGAATTAGTCAGAAATGAGTATAATGATCAAACTTGCTAAAAAAGTTGCCGCCATCTTGGATCTTAGAATGGACCCGAAAATCGGATTTCACGTATGCGAATTAGTCAAAAACGAGTATAATGATGAAAATTGCAAAAAAGACTTGCCGCCATCTTGGATCTTAGAATGGACCCGAAAATGGGATTCCACGTATGCAAATTAGTCAGAAATGAGTATAATGATGAAAATTGCAAAAAAAGTTGTCGGCATCTTGGATCTTAGAATGGACCTGAAAATCAAATTCCACGGATACGAATTAATCAGAAACGAGTATAGTAATCAAAATTGCAAAAAAAGTTGCCGCCATCTTGGATCTTAGAAGCGACCCGAAAATCGGATTCCACGTATGCGAATTCAGTTAGAAACGATTATAAAATTATAATGATGAAAATTGCAAAAAAAGTAGCCGCCATCTTGGATCTCAGAATTGACCCGAAAATGGGATTCCACGTATGCGAATTAGTCAGCATTGCCGTGTGGTGACGGCAGTAAGAATACATTTGTCACCACCCCAACTCCTCCTGCAGGTGTCGTAAGAGTCGACTAAGGGATTAAAGTGTCACTGACCATTCTACAAGATTGATGATGGGCAGCAGCGTCATCATAGTGGACACATTACTGCGATCGCCAATCCGCTTGCCCAGCGTGGCGATTATAGGCATTTACCTCCTAATGCGTCTATATACGCATAGTTAATAGGAGAGGCCTACGTCCAGCAGTGGACTAACATAGGCTGATGATGATGATGATGAATTAGTCAGAAATGAGTATAATGATGAAAATTGCAAAAAAAAGTTGCCGCCATCTTGGATCTTAGAATGGACCCGAAAATGGGATTCCACGTATGCGACTTAGTCAGAAATGAGTATAATGAAGAAAATTGCTAAAAAGAGTGGCCGCCATCTTGGATCTTAGAATCGATCCGAAAATCGGATTTCACGTATGCGAATTAGTCAGAAATGAGTATAATGAAGAAAATTGCTAAAAAGAGTGGCCGCCATCTTGGATCTTAGAATCGATCCGAAAATCGGATTTCACGTATGCGAATTAGTCAGAAATGAGTATAATGATCAAACTTGCTAAAAAATTTGCCGCCATCTTGGATCTTAGAATGGACCCGAAAATCGGATTTCACGTATGCGAATTAGTCAAAAACGAGTATAATGATGAAAATTGCAAAAAAGAGTTGCCGCCATCTTGGATCTTAGAATGGACCCGAAAATGGGATTCCACGTATGCGAATTAGTCAGAAATGAGTATAATGATGAAAATTGCAAAAAAAGTTGTCGGCATCTTGGATCTTAGAATGGACCTGAAAATCAAATTCCACGGATACGAATTAATCAGAAACGAGTACCTATAGTAATCAAAATTGCAAAAAAAGTTGCCGTCATCTTGGATCTTAGAAGCGACCCGAAAATCGGATTCCACGTATGCGAATTCAGTTAGAAACGATTATAAAATTATAATGAAAAATTGCAAAAAAAGTAGCCGCCATCTTGGATCTCAGAATTGACCCGAAAATGGGATTCCACGTATGCGAATTAGTCAGAAATGAGTATAATGATGAAAATTGCAAAAAAAAGTTGCCGCCATCTTAGATCTTAGAATGGAGTTCCAACCTTGAAACTTCTAATGCCTACTCCATGTCAGGTGGTCAGCGTAGAATGATACCACATGTACTATTTTTTACACTAGGTACACCCAATTTCGATATTATTACATTTATTACAATTCGAAGAATTATTACATGAACTATACGACATTCTTACACAAATCGACCTAGTTCTATGGCAAGCTCAATTAGCTCTATACCGTCGGATAAAATAATTCACACTTTTGTTTGAATTTGTGTTATTTGGTCGGCGTATTACAAAGCCTTTGACAAATGCCGCACTACCGCCCTGCAAATAGTAGGTACCGAGGCCGTGTGACGGGCAGTACAAACTTAAAATAAAGTTAGATCTAGAATATTGTTTTAACTTATTTTAAATAATGTTTTGCAGTTAAAAAAACTATTCTTAAACGTCCGGTGATCTGAGAATCCGATAAATCTAATTAAGCGTGTTCGTTAAGGCTCCCTGTATACGAATTCAACTTATCCAACCCAACAGTAGAAAAAATAATATTTTAAATTGCCCGTGGTCTCAGTATGTTCGAACGAAAAGAGCGCGCGCGCATGAGGGGACTTTATGTTTGGAGTTGGGTGCTACGATAATAGACCATATTCAGTTCGTATAAAAGCTATAACAGCTTGCTGATATTTAATCAGCGCTTGAAACGGTAACCCGTTCCTGGGTTTTTATATTGGTAAGCGCTAACCGGAATTAATTCAAATGAAGCGGTTAATAACTGTTAACCGGTAAGCGAATAATAAGGTTACCAAAATGAAGGGGTTTTTGGAACCCTGCCTTAAAATACCCCGGGGTTTTAAACGGGTTAGGGTAAGCGGGTCCGGTCCCTGCCTTAAATTGGCAGTGTGCAACGGGTACCGGAACCGGTATTTTACAAAAACCTCGAAATAGTCCAATATGTTTCATGTTTTCTACTCTTTATGTACTACTCAAAATTTTATGTAATTTACAATATCATATTTTTAAATTACGCCATTAATTTAGAATTTATATACCGAAGAACGAAAAAAGAAGCGTTGTTTTTGTATGGACAAAATACTGGTTCCGGTCCTTGGTGTGCAAGCTCCTTAGTATTAGGTACCTACTTACTAATTCCAGGAAATATTATTTGACATCGCTAATTCATATGAAATTGCCCCAAAATTTTAATCTTTAAAAATGTTACATCAAACATTTTTAATGATTGGATCAGGAACAATTGATTGAATTCAGTTCATTTTAGCTATACATATTAGCTACGCATTCTCTGGCCAAATGGCCAGTCAGTGGTGTGAGGTTAGAACAGTGGCCTATACCACAAAACTTTACAAGCGTACAATTCTACAAAATTGTCAACTTTTTGTATGGGAATTTATACAATTTTGTAGAATTGTACGCTTGTAAAGTTTTGTGGTATAGGCCACAGGTATTAGATTTTATTTTATTGTACGATGACGATGATGCCTTTAGTATGGGAGTAACTAAAGTGAGAAATCTCAATTTACATACTTATTTTCGTGACATTAGAGACATACTTTTTTTGTTTCATAACTGAAAAATACGCACGATGCCGAGTAAAATGGTGTATTGATTCCATGATCGCATAAAAAAATTAAAAGCTACACATTTACTGCAAAATCGAAATTCGTTCATTTCGAGGATTTTTCTCTGTTACTCAAACGAAGGCGTCATTAGAGTGAGAGAGACAAATCCTCGAAATATACGAATTTCGTTTTTCGCGGTAGGGCCGGCAGGGTATCCAGTATTTTATGGCAATTTTTAATAAATTTTGAATAAATCTAATGAGGATCTATTTTTTTATCAAAAAATTACACAATACCTGTGTAAATTTTTAATTATCATTTCATATAAAATTATTGTCACCTGATTGATACTATACTAGTAGGTGTAATGTATCTTGTCTAATTTTCATCTTTCTCTGTTTTTTTTTGTTGTTTTTTCCCAAATATTTTTACCTAGCTTCATCAAATTATTTACTGTACTGTAAACTGTAAATACTTATCACTACCGGATTTTTGCAAAATATGTATCATGCTAATTGCTAGATATTCTCTACAATCCAAATACCGGCATAAGATATTGTCCCACAATATTATCTAATGACACTGATGTAAACTTATTCAAATAAATAAAGATCCTATTTGATACAATAAAAATTTAACAAACCTTTTCACACAAACTAAACGCACAAACACGATTTCGCGCGCAAATCCGATACGTTCCAAAACGCGCGTACCGCTCTACATTCAAATTGCAACTGCTCTACATAGCGCGGAGATGTTTTATATAGAGCCATCTCGGAGCATCATTTTGTGGTTTAGCTTTATTTTTGTGGCCTCGCTCAGTAAGGGCCTGGATCTAATGCTAATAGAGATGCAATAAGTAAATAAGCACTCAAGATGTAAAATGCTTTTGTTAAAAAACAAGTTAAGTACTCTTATTCTGAAAAATACTTGATAATTATAGGCTCCCCCATAAAATGTATTAATTCGCATTACTTTTTGACCTACATTGTCATCAGCTTTGTTTCTTTTTTAGGGTTCCGTAGCCAAAATGGCAAAAACGGAACCCTTATAGATTCGTCATGTCCGTCTGTCCGTCTGTCACAGCTGATTTACTCGGAAACTATAAATGCTACAGTGATGAAATTTGGTAAGGATATGTGTTGTATGGACCGCTACAAAATTATGATACTATATTGTAAAAAAAATAATTGGGGTGGGGCCTTCCATACATGTATCTGAGGGACAGTTATCACATTTTTATTTAAGCGAACCGTTTTCGACATATCAGCTGTCAAAGTCTGAAAAATGTGTCCCCCCCCCTCTATTTTTTCAACTACGTAGTATAAAATTAAAAAAAATATATGTTATGCATATTAATAAACTCTATCAACGATTTTTGGTTTGATTAAATTATCTCTTATAGTTTTTGAGATAGGTTGATTTAACTGTATTTTTTAATGATAATGGTACGGAACCCTTCGCGCGCGAGTCCGACTCGCACTTGGCCGGTTTTTTAAATAAAGGAATGTCCGCTCTTTAAGTAAAATGAACCAACTTAAGTAAGTATTTAAGGTAGTTTCCCTCTAGGGCTTGACTTAATTACTAGGTATATATTTCGTTACTAAAAACGAGGAAATAAAAAAAGGGTCTCAAGCCTAGGGGTGCCATCTCGAAATTAGTAAAACCAGGGAAAGGAAGGAATTTTTTCCCCCATTTTCCCCAGGTTTATTTTGTACACTATATGTGAGTGAGTTTAGTAATCCCACTTTGTCGTTTGTCACAAAGCCGCTTTGTCAGTTTATTTTATATGAAGATACAAGGAAATCTCGTCTTTATGGTAAGCGACAAAGTGGGACGTTTTACTAAAAACTAACACATATGTGCACTATTGTGCCGGAAATACTTAAATCCAAAAAGGTGGTTCGTTTCCACAGGATGAAAAGTGTTCGGATTTTCCCCGGATGATTTTTGAAAACCGCCCTGGACGGCCCCCGACGACCTCCGGATGGCTAAAAAAATCACGGAGTTATTCATACACAGGTTCTACGACTTCTAAGTTCTAAATAAAACCACAACTGTTATTATTGTGTTTCCCGCGAAGCCATTTTGTTTTATGACGTCCAGTTCTTTGGTTCAATGAACTAGGATTTAGCTTCCAGGCAACTTTCCGTGAATTTACTACATTCAAGTGCAAATTTTCACCCGAATAGCCTTTTATAAATGTTATTAAGCTTATAAGCATTCCATAGAATGAGGAAATAGCCATACAGGGTATGTTGTTACAGGTAAATTCACTAAAGCTTGCACGAATGGAATGAACGAAATGAATGACATCTATCATTGTGTGTATGCGGTCGTCCTATACCAACTTGTATCTACTGTCATTAAGACATGCACATAGAGACTTTCTGCCACTTACTCGATCCATTCGTGCCAGTTTTGATGAATTTACCTGTAAGTGGTGATCCATTTGAGCTGCTACTAAGGGGCCTTTCCAAGTTTCCACCCAAAAGCTAAGCTATGTAAATGCGTTTGATATCCTCCAATCACTGCTACTCATTGTAGAACATGTTTCATACCCAACTAGCAAATTTTCGTCATATAATCGTCGCGGAAACGTAACATATTCAGGCTTTTAGCTTATGAAATTGGTCATAAAAACGTAATAATTACGTTTATATAACGCGATTTGGGCCCATATTACTCAGCTTTTTAGCCATATAAAAGCCATTTAACTGAAACTGCCACCACTTATTAGTCATATAATAATCATCGCCGTGACCACTTTATAGCTAACTAGCTGTATAATAGCGACTTATATAGCTTTTATATGACTTTTAATCATATAAGAGCCATATAACCGTTGAGTTAGTTATTTATTGATCATATAATTGCTACTTATATGCCAAATTTGTGAAATAAAAGTGTCCAGCGAAACTAAACACACGGATTGACAACTTGTTCGTGCATATAATTTTGTTAGTGCTAGCTGGTGTAAACAAAATTAAATCACTTAATGCCGTTGAGTATGTTTTGACAGAGCTATCTAAGTAATATATAACCATGTTATAATTGGCATTATAAATTCTACCTAATGGTGAAAATGTATTGCGAATACCACTTTACTGATAAAGTATACTATATTTAGTAGTAAATAATGAACGCGCCACTTTAATTATTAGTTATTACAATATAAATTAAATAAATACTTTTAATTATTACGAAGGAAACTACTATATGACATGTATACGATTAACATATCATATAACTGCTTCGTATTAGTTCTTATATAGCAAGTTTAGTGGTTTAAGCGCCATGACACCTACAGGTAGATACGTTAATCATATAAAAGTAACAGCTGAAACCAAAAAGTTCTATAATAGCAATTATTTTTCCATTTACTCGAGCATAGGTCATATAAGATGTAATTATTCGACAAATAGTCAAGTAAGCGTCATGTAAAAGCAGGTTACTCAGCATTAATCTTATATGACTCTTTAGTCATAAAAGATGTCGAGATGCTGAATAAAACACTTTTATAAAACAAGATATATAATTAGCTGTTATATGACTTCATTCACAATAGTCATATAATAGCAACTGCGTTACGTTTACTCGACTTTTTCTCACAAGTCATAAGTCAGCCATATAAGTTTTTGCTACTCGGCAAAAAAGTCGTATAAGCGTTTTATAAATGTGTCTTTCTCAGCAACTTCTTATATGACTCTTAAGTCATATAAGAAAGTCGTATAAACGTGTATATGACATCTTATACGACTATTATGCTGTTGCTGTATAAGTTGGCTTTATACGACAGGTACTGTGTAATTTGCGTTTATATGACTTTTATACGATATATTGCTGTATAAGCTGGCTTTATACGATAGGTACTGTGTAATTCGCGTTTATATGACTTTTATACGACTTATTAGCTGAGTAAGCTCGATGTTATATGACTGTTTTGCTAGTTGGGTAGTCGTCATAGATGTGCTCCGTTCCAAATGTGTTGAATATCAATCCGTGATTGATATCCAGATGATTGACAATCACATAGTACAGGGTGTTACAAGATAATAAAACATGAATCTATGAATTATTTTGAACAATTATGGGACCAAATATGAAAACTCAAGAAAAAAACGACACTTCCATAGAAATGGGCTAAGATAGGTTGACCAAAATGTATGAACGCGTCGGTTTTTTTCTTGAGTATTCATATATATTGGGTCCCATAATAAAAGTTGTTCACAATCATTATTAGATTAATGTTTTATTATTTTGTAACACCCTGTATAGCTCTGGTAGAAAGGCACCCTAATATTTGCTAGAACAATTAATAGTTTATAAAAAAGTGCGTACCTACTGGTACAATCGAGGTTCTCAGCCAAAATCATTTTAAAACTAAAATTAAAAAATATTAGATGTCATATACCAAAACACAAAGTGTTAACCTAATTAAAAATAACTTATAAGAAAAAACACAAATACCTATTAGACATCTATTTTATGTAATTTTTATAGTATAAAGTAGTGCGAATACTTGAAAAAAAAAACAAATACACATACAATAAAATAAACTTCTTTAAAATTTAAGTTTAACTTGGTACTAGCAAAAACCATCGTAAAATGCCTTTTCAATCGAATCTTTACATTATTGTTTCACATTTTTATGAACAGGTTTCTGTAACTGAACGACAAGCGTTTTTTAATTTACGTGAAGACTACAGCTGCGGCTTTTTGTAACTTTGTAATTTCTAACGCTATTATGCCGGACGTCCCGTTTCTGGGGCCCTAAACTATGGGTCTCGCACTCGCAGAGGGTAGGTACGCGCGGGACGCCATTTGTCGCGGTTTTCAGGGAATACTAATAATATCAAGTGAAAAGGCTGTGTGGAGGGATTTGAAATTTATTTCTTTAGCACTCTATGACAATGATAATGAAGTTATTAAAAATAGTACATTACGACACAAGTGCGAAAAACAGGAATTTCCTATTTGCACGTGTCTCGTACGACGTTTTTAGTACAGAATATAGATGGCCCTCCGAAGTTTTGGACCTGACGTAAAATGAGCCACTTCTCGCAATCCCACTCTCTCAACTCCGAAAGTACTGGGCTTATTATTTAAAAAAATACCGATTTCACTTTATGCTTACACTTTTTCATGCGTGCGATGGCGTACTTTTTATAGCCAAGTCCAGCATTTAATTCGCGAATGTTCCGCATATTTGAGAACTACGGATGACAACCCTAATCCGGAGCGTTCAAAATAAATTAAATAAATATCTGGGTCGCGTTTTACAAAGTTACAATTTACAATTTTGCTGTATGCCTCTCTTTCTAGCCAATAATCACCAATATGTGCGCCTGTTAGAGAGGCAAACAGCGAAATTGTAAAATGTTATTTTATAAAACGCGCTTATGGCTATAAAGGCGTGTTCACTGTTCAGGGTCGCGTATTGTATTATTACTATTACATAACATAATATGTAAACTAAGTAGCATAAGTTCCTTCCTAGTTAATTTGCTAAAAAATGGGTATTTAATTTTATGGCTTCACGCCTCTCAGTAAAAGGTCACAAAGTTATTGTTTGTATTTTATTAGTACTTTAATCATAAGCACCTTGTTATAAATATAAACTATATTAGCCTAATGTGCTATAAACATTCGCTACGCTCAACTACTGCATGTGCTCGTTTGAAAGTTACAGTTACAAAAATGTATTCAGTATCTAAACTTTTTTTTTTATGAGGTTTTTTAACACTTTTTATGGCGCGGTGAGGTGGCAGCACTGTGGCATAAGGTCCAACGAACTGTCGAAATAAATACCTACGCCAATTTAATTTTCTTTATATTTCTTGCTTTATTTATTCTCAAAGGTAATGGTACTTAAGGAATATTGTTTTATAATAAATAAAAAAGAAAGATAGTTAATTCAGACAAAACACCATTAAAAAGATAGTATTTATAAAGATATAATGTAAAATGAAAAATCTAAATTTTTAAAAACAAAAAGGATAAAAATTCATTTATTCAAGTAGGATCGGCTGGATCGCTATTGCATCGTCAATATTTCTACACTTGATAGTAAACATACACAATTATAATTAAATTCATTTACAGAGTTAACACAACAAAAGTAAAATATCACAATAACCCAATAAAAATTACATTGCCATATTAAGAATAGGTAAAATTTAAAAACATGTAATCATTTAATTTAGGCCTAGCAGTATTATCACAGAGATAGTCTTCTGCAGTATAGTATCCCTTATTGAATTTATACTTTTCTTAGAAAAACTGAATATTTTAGGAACGGTTTCTTTTGTAACATTTTCTAACGCTAGCAAGATACTATTACCTTGTACAAAGCTTAGTTGTGTACCCAACATAATTATCAACATATTGTAAATATAAACACAACTTTGAAAAATAAATATAATAAACAAAAACTATAAAAAGTAGATGGCAAATACCAATTTACCAATAGTATCAAATACCCATGAAAAGGGTACGTATTGCAATAGGTACCTAAATTTAAAAAACCTGACGTTATTCATTGGTAGGTCTTATTATCAAGCCGGAATCAGAAAGGGATTCGGAAGTACTGTTGACACAACAAATGACACAATATTTACCAAGAAAAGAGTTGTTTATAGATGTAATGAGTGATTATTAAATTTATTGTCCATGAGTCTCTGCTCTTAAACTATGAATATATGAAAATAACTATGAATATATCCTAGATTGACTTATACACTATGGTGTCAACAGTACTTTCGAATCCCATTCTAATCGCGGTCTGATAATACTTTCTTAGGTATTTAAAACATTAGGTAAGTGATGTCATTTTAGGTATTATGAACTTACGTTAGGTTTTTTAATTTTAGGTATTGCAATACCTATGAAAATGCACGGTTAATGTTTTTCCCTGTAGTTACCAAATTTTATAGAGAAATTAGTTTAACATAGCGGACTAAAAAAAATACATCAATTAAATATCTATTTCCCTTTTTATGTTTTCACTCTTTAACCACCGACGACGAGGTAAAGTAATATAAAGTAGACACATAAAAAATACAGTACACCGTGTTTTTATTGATTTCCGTTAAATAGGACAGGTTATTTGGGACATTAATAGAAGTTGCCTAGTATATCGGCTTTTGTTTAATTCGTAAAAAAAAAAAAATTTTTCGTTTTCATACATAATAATTGAAATAGCAAGTGTGAGATAACCTTAAGAATAAGATCTCAGGTGACTGACGGCACATGTCAAAATAAATTTCATTAGGATGTAATAAAGGTTGCAATACACTTGTTCAGTCAGTAAACTTATTTTTTTAATAACTCAATAACTGTAAGAGTTAAGGTACTAGTTTCTTAGACAAATTGGTTATTTTTGACCTAAATAAGCTTTCCTTTAATTTAACGGAAATCAATAAAAACACGGTGTATATGGGGGTAATAGGATATTTCTGGCTACTTAATTTTACTTCAGTATCGTCTCGATTTGACAATAGTGTTCCGAAATTTACGACCACCTTGTCCGCGTCGATGTAATGACTACTCCCATTTATTATAAAAATCGTGATTATAATCACTAATTCGATAATAACAGTATGGGACCATAAACTATAAGGCAACTCTGGCCTTGCACCAATAAGAAGACAGAGGCGGCCAACCTTGTCAGATGTTATTAATTTTATAAGATTTAGTTCAAGAGCGGATGCTGCATTGATTTTGTTGAGAGCTTTAATTGTTTTCGGTAATTTGTGCAGTCTTTTGTTTTTGTTGGTCGCGTAGCGTGAAGCGATTGACTGATATGCATATTTATTGATGTGCAGTTTTCTAAAAGGGGTTGCGTAAATATGAATTAAATTATATAGTTTAGTGCGTATGTATATACATGTAGGTACATATAATATACCATATTTTCCTTAAGCAAATTATAAGTAGCCTCGTAAGGCCCACCATAGTTAGTTTTCCTATTTTTGTTGTTCCATATGTAAAATGGCAAGAATAAACGCAATGAAACAAAAGAAATTCTGCTTTAAATTCATGAAACATTATAATTGGATTGGAACAACTATGTGCTACGAGGATAGAATATAAATAGAATTAAGTTAGACATAGTTTGGGTGTACCCTTGAATCGCCGACAAACATTTTATCGAATATTGTTTCAAAGACAACGATTCAAGTATTTTCATTTCGTCGACAAGTGGTTCTGTCGAAGAATCATTTCCAATAAAGTTAAATCAAGGACTTTTAAATGGTACTTGAGTTATTTTGTGTATATCGAGGTTTTTTGTTACAGGATTTTTTATTTCAATTTGTTTTAAATTTAGTACTATTTATTCCGCATAATATTAGGTATTTGAATTTGTAATATTTCGTTATCGAATCTAGACGCAGTCACATCGCAGTTTCTGGGTTGCAACAAAAAAATTCTAATTTTCTAATTTCTAACCTATCCTATCCGAGTCGGATCTGCCCCGGAAGGTTTTGTTCGCTCGCTTCGCTCGCTCATTCGGCCATTTTTTTTTTGTGTTTTATTTTTTTCAAAATATTTACTTTCAAAACTACAATTTAAGTACATAGACTAGAGGTTGATTTTGGGGAAAAGTTTTTCCTACAAAACATGCTTATTTTAGCAAATTTTGCACGCTAAATTAATAACAATTGCCTATTGCATAATGCCACCAACATCCATCAAATTGTTTGAAGTCTTCAGCCCCCTTTACTATAGTCCAACCCAGCCGAAAAATGTATAATACGACATATAAAAATGTATTGTAGTAATATGTCGAATAAATGAATTTCAATGTTTAGTAGTTGAGACAATTAAAAGAATTTGAAACAAATCACTGACCAAGTGATATTCGTTGAATAGTTTTTCAGAGCAGTAAAAGTTTTTTTATTGAATAGTATGTGTAACAAAAAAATGCCAAACGAAATTCCTAGTACTTACTGAAGTTTCGATGAATCGTTGTCGATGAAATGAAATTCGATTAAACGTTTGTCGGTAAAACGAATGGACACCCATAGTTTGATTTAAATTTACTCAAGCTGCATTTTAAATTCAGCATTTTGGTTTGCAAATTAGGAATTTTATATGATTTGTACATGTCGTAGGATGATTTGATACTTCGAATCTTCGCGAAAATCCTAGGGGTTTTGCGAAAACGCGGATAATAGGTTAGGTTAGGTTAGTTTGCAAAACCCCTAGGATTTTTGCAAAGATTCGAAGTATCAAATCATCCTACGACATACAAATAAGATAGTTAAGTATAGTAATATTATAGCCTGCCGACCAACGGCTAACTTCAAAATCAGCAAATTTCGAAGTTCGCGGTAGGGCCGGAGCAACAGCTAGATGACAGACATTCTAGTGATCGGAACTATGGGTGTAAAACTTTGCCGGAACTTTAAAAATTTACATATGGGATGAGTATATATTAGCCAAGAAAAATACGAATATTATTGAAAAATCTGTATCCTATTTTATTGCCTATCTTGAACTTACAATGTTTGGGTGTGTATATATGTATATTTTATGGATATTTACGTGCTCTTTCATGTCTTGCCCACTTGATAAGTTTTGTTAAAGTTTTGCACCCGAAGATCCGATCCATTTAGATATATTATATTTCCTTAGACATTACTTTTATTTGATGTCCAAGTAGACCAAGTGTTCGGCGACAATATATAGATAGTTTTATTTCATAAAAGAATAAGCATTTTGTCTGCGTCAATTCTACGGAAATCTAAATGACTAAAATATTTTTTCAAATTGGATTTGAAAATGGCATGAAGCTCTAAGCTGTCGGAAAAGGTGTGGCGCCCCTGGCTTCCCATAATCAATCACAGTTCGATACGAATACGGCCCGAACTGTTGCCCAACGGACATTAACCCGCCGTTGCATTCTAACAATAGTTTAAACTTTAAAACAGCAATTGGATTTAAAAACAATAGACATTATGACCATACATCATCAGCCTATACATACACGGTAAAAACAGGTCACTTCAACTAAAACAAATTTCTTCAATGCTAAGCAAATATTTTTAATCTAAGAATATGATCCTCTCCCTATAGCCGTACAAAAATATTTTCTTAAAAACAGATTAATTTACTCTCAGTATTTGCTTTTTATACCAAGATAGTATAACTTGAATACAAATAAACAAAAATCAAAATAAGAATGCTTTATCTAATTGCTTTAAAATTAGTTTACTTTACTTCAAGAATCACAATTACTTCAAATAAGAAAACATGAAATCAAACTAAAACAATGTCACAACAATCAAGAATTTGTATCTTGCAAACAGAAAATTTTCTTGAATTAAACATTTTATGACTTTTTGTTATAAGACAAATCAGTGATCTTGGGCATAACGCCCATAAATCTTATAATAAGCATTTTACTCTTGAAACCAGAATATAATTGAAGAAAAATGAATTTTTCAACTGAGAAATGCTACAGTCAGACTGGTACAAATATATTTTAAGATAATACGTTTTTGATTTGATTCCAGTAAATATGCTAAGAATATATGTTTCCTCAAACAAAGATATCCTTTTTATCTGTGTATAGTCCACTTTTTTGAAAAACATGTCATTATCTCTGAAACTAAGCCGAATCCAGAAAAGTTCATTTGACATTATAGTTTCAAAATGTGGTCAGGAAATCAGGAATACACCATTCAAGTTTGTCGGGTTACTCATGAGCAGCCTGTAGATTAAATTTTTTTACGAGTAGTGGGTAGTGGGTAGGTCTATGCGATTATTCCGTCGCACCAATCAAGTCATTACCATTCCCAAATTATTGACGAACTGCGTATAAATAGTGGAGTCATTTTTGGTTATCTTGTAGCAGACGCATGTGTGTCTGCTATTCTGGCATAATAGTCTCGTTTGCTTTTACAAAACGGAAAATAAACTTTAGGTTTGTCCACCGAAAAGACGATAACCTAAATCTGACAATGACCCACGTATGGTAAGCAGAGAACTAAGATGGTAATTGATAGAGTTTGACCATCGACCTTACCCCCGAACTTCGAAATCCGCGAATTATGAGGATTTCATTGACGTGCCGAATTCCATACATTACGTGATTTTCCGCAGATCGATAGACCCTGTTGGCAATAGCAAGACAAACTACACTCATATCATTTACATTTTTATTTATCACTTGTTACACATACATACTCAGTAGACCATTAAACGGAAAATAAACCGATGTTTCTCATCATTCCTAATTAATTACACTATAACAAAACTAAACAAGATCTTACATAATTAACAAGCAATAAATATAGTTAAGCAACGGAGAAGCTATAATTTTCTAACCGTTTAGCTCATTGTTTCATTCCATGGGATCAGCCCGTGAGAGTGACCTTGGGTTCTTAAAACAGTATAATTTGCATGGCCATAGACTATAGAGCTTTCGACATTATGGAGCAATTAAGACATAAGACTGGCCAACGAGATTGTCAGAAAAAGGAGGTAAATTTAAAAAAATTGGCGCGAAGCACTGACTGTCCAACGAAAACTTTAATCTATAAAAAGGCGATAAATTTTCTACTGACTGACGTTTTGGCCATACATATAAACTGGCAAACTAACTTGGCAGTAAAATTAAACTTAGAGGTTCATTACTTCACTAACATTAACGAACCTAACCTAACGTAGGTACATAAAGTAAAGATGCATTCAGACCAAACGAGCATTCGCTATTCTATCCCCCACTCTACGAAATCAACGAATCACGTTTTTTGTAACGATCGAATTTCGTAGAGTAGGGGGTTAGAATAGCGAATGCTCGTTTGGTCTGAATGCACCTTAACGTATGTCAATGGTGAATGTGTAATGAATGATATATTAGGTACATAAATATTTATTATTTTTAATATAACAAAACTAATGATGTACAACTATGTCGTTCAAAAAGAATTATTTATGAATTTATTTTCAATGAAATGACTTTGACTTTAAATAAAAATATCCAAACATTGAAATGCAATTTAAATTTACAAAAATTACAAATTTATATTTTATATATACAAAATGTACAATTTTGAAAATAAAGACTGAAAAAAATACTACAGTTTGTAAAATAAATATTACAGACATTTATGACAAATAACTAAATATCTGAAATGAAATAAGAGACACCCTGTGTACTATTTTAAGTTAACAAAATTGTTAAAGTTAACAAATTGTTGTAAAAAAGTTTACAAATTGTAAAAGTTAACAAAATTGTTTAGCCAATAAACATTTCATGAAATATGGAAAACACAGACAATACCTATTTTAAATATGGTAGCTATGCTATTTACATAAATATTAAAATAAATAATTACTTAAGTAGCTCTAAAATTGTAATACTCTTTCGGACCGAAACAAGTTGCAAAGCAACCTACTCCTATTTTCATGCATCGTGCACATTGAAATATTAATATACAGGGTGTTTTTTTTTCGACCGTTCAAATTCTACGTAGTGAATGTGTAGGTCATACTGACCAACTTTTACTATGGGGACAAAGTCGAAATCGCGAAAAAAAAATCAGCTGTTTCATACAAATTGGCGGCATTACGCCGGCCGAAATGTATGAAACAGCTGATTTTTTTTTCGCGATTTCGACTTTGTCCCCATAGTAAAAGTTGGTCAGTATGACCTACACATTCACTACGTAGAATTTGAACGGTCGAAAAAAAAACACCCTGTATTTACTTACGTCACGGAGACACAACTTATCACATAATATTAATCAATTATATAATTTTGTTACATTTTATAAAACAAACTAACATTGAAAGTAAACGAGCCGCAAAATTGGCGTTTGCTGCAAAACATTCTGGTCTTAATCGACTTCAAAAAAGGAGATGGTTTTCAATTTCTTTTTTTTTGTATGTAGGTATAATTATCGGAGACAACCGTGCCGTCAAAAGAGCCTACGAGAGTAAACCAGAAGGTAGACGTCCGGTCGGCCGCCCAGATATCGTTGGGCGGATGCTGTGAGGGCTGATTTACGCGGTCTTGAAATTTACCAGTGGCAAAATGTCGCGTTTGGTCTAAATGCACCTTAATGGATCTCTAAATTCACGGTAAATTATGCTTCATACAGAGTACCAAGGAAAATGGGTCAGTATGAAGGCAATTCACCAATTACCAACACTTGCGAAAACCACGATCATCATTATCCCCAGAACATAGAAGCCTCCAAACAAAGCAACTACCAATTTAAACCAATAAACCATTGATCCAATTACTAATAAGCATTAACAAAATTACTAACAATTCATTAATTTCCATTCAAAATTATGCAATAGAGAACACGCTAAAATACTACTTTTTTAAAACCTCTTATTTTTCTATTAATTCTCAACTAAATATGCACCTTATTTCAACAACTTTAAAATACAGTTCAAATATTCAGTGCATGAAGATATGAGCTTGCATAAATTACGCTTTAACACGTTTTTATAACACTTTGACCATCCATCATACGAAGGTCTACGATGTACTGGCAAATTAGTGGTCATTCATTAAACAAGGGGATCTACCTACAGTGGTTACAACAATACTGATGCATGAATTGATGAGAAGAGCTTCAGCCAAGTTTTGAACATAATTTTATATCGGTAAATTTTAAAATATTAAACGTTAAGATGTAAGTTTGATAATGTAGTCTTATATTATCGCGATAATGAGTTACAAAATTAATATAACGTTTTCAGTGATTTATCAGATTTAATAATAAATTTCCAGGTAAATATGAAGTAAGGAAAAGAAAAATATAAATAATGAAATTGTAGGCTTGCTAATCCGTTTTTACTGAAAAGAGATACATTTTTTTGAATGGCTGCTACATTTTTGTAATTACATTTGCAATTAAATATGCAACTTAATATATGTGCTGTACTGTATTTGTTGAAATGAAATTTACAATGACATTATTCACTTCAAGATTTACTTGATGATTTAATTTAGAAGGGACCATTGTATACCAAACCAACCAAAATTTATACTTTTATAAAAACATACGATGTTTCTATTATTTACAAACAAAAAATGCATAACAGCAATTTGGGTAATAATTAGAAAAAATACGCAAAATAGATGAAATGTACTTATTTACTGGACTTCTAAGAGCGTAGCTGCATAGAATATTTTTTTTTGAATAAAGTGCAAATAATTATACAATTATTTCGCTATTAGATGGACTGTTAAATATTTAATATTACATTATTCGAGCACAGTTGACTTTCATCATTTGTTAAGTTGAATAAGATGCCATTCCAAATTTAATGATAAATAATAAAACTCGGCCTGTTGTTTCAATCAACATTTTCGTTGTGATTCTACGATCGCATTCCCCATACACGGTAATCGAGAACAAAGCAACTAGATTACTACCAACCGTACAACCAACACTCAAGGACCAAACACAAAACCACGTAACTCCAAACAATATACATTCTATTGTGAGCCTACACTGAATAACATTAAGGATCATTTTCACATATTCGTTTTGGGACTTACGGCGTTTAAGTTTGCTACAAAAACATCTCTCCCAAGGACCAATGAAACACGAGGTTCGAATTTCAAACAATAAAGTGCGCGAAATGTCGAAATTTTGAATAACGAATGTTTTTGTTTTTAAAAAGTTGATTAGTGCTTTTATAGAGGTAAAGCATGCGAGAATTCGACTGAAACGAACATTACTAAAATTCGTAATTCGTGTTCGCTAAAAAGTGTAAGATTTTAATTATAGTGGTTTACTTTTAAATGGCTCATAATTTTACAGTTAATGGTTTTTCGTTATTTTATACCACTTATGTTATAAATAAAATAAATAAATATCTGGGGACATCTTACACAAATCAACCTAGTCCCACGGTAAGCTCAATTAAGGCTTGTGATGTGGGTACCAGGCGACGATATATATAATAGATAGATACGTATAGGTACTTAGATACATACACAGCCACGACCAAGGAACAAACATTTGTGATAAATAAATACACAAAGAATGCCCTCGCCGGGATTCGAACCCGGAACCTCCAGCTTCGTAGGCAGGGTCACTACCAACTAGGCTACAGAGGCTGAGAGGCTTATGTTCTTATGTTGCAAATAAGCATGTGGTCTGTCTGTTAGTATTAGTTATCGCAGCTAGAGAAGTAAACGCCGTAGCCTATAGACGTCTGGAAATACAATGTGCCTATCATGAGATGTCGCCGTAAATTTAACGCGGACTTCCTCTCAGTCGTGTATTGACTATTTGGTACGAAGTACGAACGAGAGTAATACCAAGAAAATTCGCGTTTGTCACGCCGCCAACTCATGATAGGCATTAGGCAATAGGCATAGACACACTGGGCCTAATTAATTAAATACCTAATTAAAAAATATCTGTACCAAAAAGCGTTAAAGGAGAGTCCTAAACACTGGCCAAGTTCCACAATATTCGTTTTTTTTTCAAACTCTTTGATAGTTAATGATGTGACTGTATGTATTTGTGAAATAATGCAAATAAATGGTTATATGGAAAATATATTTTGGCACACTTAATAACAATATAATTACACAACAAGAAGCTAAGACAAACTGAAGTTAAAATGTAGGTAAAATAAGAAAATAATTCAAAATAGTGTAATTAAGAGCCTAGTTATAAAAAGTTCAGCCAATCGCCAAATACTCCTTAATTTCTGTATTTTCTGACATATTAAAAATAATTTAACTAGAATGCCCTATTTACTTAATGAAATCGATGGAAGATCAAAAGCAACCTTTTTTTTTAATCATATATCCAAGCGCCATGCCATGAGGCACACTTTGATATTTTTCCAGCTTTTTTTTTTTCAATTCTCAGCAGTGGCAAGTAAATTTTGCAACGGATTGCCAGTATTGCTAGTACCTACCTATGCGCGGTAAGACGTATCTGTGTGATTTTTCTTAGATCCAGAGTAAAGATAGCGTTAACTAAATGCAAATTAGTTGCATAATGAAGATGTACATCTGTTACTGCTTCACCATTGTTAGTGACGGCACGAATAACAGGAACACTATTGTATAACCATGGCAGTATTATATTGGCAATGGAGATGTTGAATGCATAAGGGTGAAGACACATATTATATCAGTATGCGGACGCATTTTGTCTAATTTGCCGTTTATTAGGAATCGCCTAAGCAAACATAAGTACCGACTACGCGTGCAAAAAGCTAGACGCGATTTCATACTAAAAGGCAATTTTCAATTCCACAGACTAAATGCGGACGCATTGCGCATGTGCAAAGTGGAACGTCAATTTATTTAGAGAATGTGTAAATAAATAAAAAAAAAAAAAATAAAATATCTTGGGACATCTTACACAAATCGACCTAGTCCCACGGTAAGCTCAATTAAGGCTTGTGATGTGGGTACTAGGCGACGATATATATAATAGATAGATACATATAGACACTTAAATACATAGACAGCCATGACCAAGGAACAAACATTTGTGATAAATAAATACACAAAGAATGCCCTCGCCGGGATTCGAACCCGGAACCTCCAGCTTCGTAGGCAGGGTCACTACCAACTAGGCTATGGAGGCTGACGAAAGTAAAGACGTAAAGAAAGATTTTAAACCATAGGTATATTATAAATTAAATGTTAAAGTGTATCAGACTAAACGAGCATTCGCTTCTATCCCCCACTATGTAACGATCGAATTTCGTAGAGTAGGGGGTTAGAACAGCGAATGCTCGTTTGGTCTGAATGTCATATACCAAAGAAAAATACGATCAAAATACGAACAATTTGTGTTTCAAAATGTAACCATATATTATATTTAAAAAGTGTAGAATACTTATTCAAGGGTTTTCTTCCTTTTCTCATTTTTAACTACGTACACATCCCGTGTTATGTGTTATCACAATGTGTTAACCAAACCAAATTATTCATAGCCGAAATAAGCATATAATGGAAATACTGTAAGTAGTAAGTGAATTTAATTATAACTGTTTGACCACTCTCGTGAAAGGGTGAGGAAATTCGCCGAGGCCCGTTAACCGCGTGCTCGAGCGAGCTGTCGCCAAGTTTTGAAACACTGTCCAACTATCTACAATAGCATTCGTGAAAAAAAATCTTTTGTAAACTTAGAATTTAAATTATATGTAGTTAGAAAGAAAGAAAGTAAAAAAAATACTTTATTGCAAAACTTACAGGTAACTATAGTTATGCGTAGCAGGACTAATGTGTTTATTGGAACCAGTTTTAGTGGCTCAATAGATACTATTAAAATGGATTTAAAATTTGTCATCATGCCGATATAAATCGTAAATACAAAATATACATATGTATTTTCCATTTTTTATCAAAAATATTATGTACCTATTAAAAATTCCGAATTAGGTATTAATTTATTTCTATTTTCTTTAGTTTTTTTATAATAAAATTTATTTTGAAATGTCTTTGAAGGTTTAATCAATTTTACTATTCATGAACGTATAAGCCACAAAACAAGTGATAAAAATGAACTTTAGTTATTTTCGTAGATACGTTATTATTATTATTTTAGATGAATGGATGGCTTTTCGTTTTTTTACTATTATTTTGAGGCCTTACGTTTTAATGACAACGAAAGGGTAATACTAATACTTCACTTAAGTAAATAGTTTATTAATTTTAGAATAACTAAATGGCTTATTTCTTTGATATTTCTACCAAAACACATAAAATTATCTTATGTGTAACGGTTACAAACATAATTGATCGTAAATATCGTAATATTCATAATACATTAAGCAACTTGGCTCTATATCTTTACTAAAGGATTACCAACGTCTAAAAGATCTACATTTTTATTCCCACAAGTTTTCCGTTTGCAACCCATGTGAAAGAAAACAATAGGTCATAGGTACCTTTTACACGATTTATCATGTGAATTCAGAAGTTAGGGATTAAGAAATTTGCATATGTAATTGTCACTTATATCGAATGAAATACGGGAAGGGAAGTGAGAATTATTGAATTTCTCCGAAATTAGATATAAATAAATAAATATCTTGCGACATCTTACACAAATCGACCTAGTCTCACGGTAATGTCAATTAAGGCTTGTGGTTTGGGTACCTGGCGACGATATATGATAGATAGATACATATAGATACTTAAATACATAGACAGCCATGACCAAGGAACAAATATTTGTGATAAATAAATACACAAATAATGCCCTCGCCGGGATTTGAACCCGGCACCTCCAGCTTTGTAGGCAGGCGGGTCACTACCAACAAGGCTATGAAGGCTGACAAAAAAGTAAAACTGATAGATAGGTGAGCTTTTTCTACAAACGATCGATTCTTTATCGATTACGGAATTGGCTTGTTCCTTTATGCGAATACATATCTAAGCGCCCTTATTGCAAAATACTCATGATTTACTATAGTCCACTTATGTACTCTCCACAACTAAATTTGCATTTTCCTTTATAGTTTCATTAAAAAAAAATTAGTTGGAAAGTGTTATGTAAAAGTGCATTCAGACAATCAAACGAGCATTCGCTATTCTATCCCCCACTCTACGAAATCAGCGAATGACGTTTTGTGCAACGATCGAATTTCGTAGAGTAGGGGGTTAAATAGAATAGCAAATGCTCGTTTGGTCTGAATGCACCTTAAGAATTTCACACCGAAATACTCTATATTAAAGAGCAGTGATGGGTTTTTTGGATTCACCTCGCGGGATTTCGCGTACCTATAAAAAATTACGGGTGTGGCTATAAAAAAAAATTATAATACATTATGAACAGTAACATGGCAAATTGCATGGAAATACGTGTAAATAATTAAAGTTTATTTTTCAAGTTACTATAGGAGACCCGCCGGGTGAATCCAAAAAACCGATCACTGTTAATGAGTCATGCAGATAAATTAGTTCACGTCTTTCTTATCGACAATGGACATTGCAAAATTTCATTAAATCATGGGCCTCCTCTTCCAAGCTCATCCATACAATATATGATTTATTTTGTATGACCTTAATAAAATTGTAAGTGTTTGAAACAGCCACAAAAATATCAAAAAGCAATTATAACAACAATCTTAAATACAAGTAGGTACAAAAATTCTTGACATTTTAATTTATACAATTGCAGCCAATTTCGTGTATTTTTCATAAATTTGAGATTGTTTGTTTTGTGTAGGCTGTTGAAGCAATGAATGAATAGATAATAACTAGACGTATTATGATATTTATTTTGACATTATTGACATTGAGGATATCCTCGACATGTCATAATCATAACATTCATAACAAGTAAACACTCGACTGACATACACACGCCCACATTATAAGGGCGTTTTGATTGTTATTGATATAAACTATACTTAAAGAATAACTCAAGCTAGAACGCTCCAGTGCTGGGCCGATGCTACGGGTTGGACCTTATGTTTGAAATAGGAAATGGAATGGCAGACCGGCACAATGGCAGTCTATGTGAGTCAGTCGTGATCACTTATAGTTATGAAGTAGCTTTTTTAAAATATCGACAAAATTGACTTTAGATAAATAAACAACACGTAACCATTTGATATTTTTGATTTACTGTAATTTAAACGCCTTGGGTATACGAGTAGTATAGTATTGCTAGTGCCAAAAGGCAGGAATGTGAGTAAGTCCCAGAATTTAAAATCTGTTGCTTGTTCGGGTCCGAATTTAGAACCTTCTTGTGTTCTAAATTCGGACGTATAAATAGGTAGAAAAATAAGAATCCAGCTAATTAATTTCAGGACCGACATCATCATCATCAGCCTATGATAGTCCACTGCTGGACGTAGACTCCTATTAACAATGCGTATAGATACATTAGGAGGTAAATGCCCATAATCGCCACGCTGGGCAAGCGGATTGGCGATCGCAGTAATGTGTCCACTATGATGACACTGCTGCCCATCATCAATCTTTTATCAAATAATGGTCAGTGACACTTTAATCCCTTAGTCGACTCTTACGACACCCGTAGAAGAGTTGGAGTGATGACAAATGTATTCTTATTGCCGTCACCACACGGCAGGACCTACATAGATATACCTAATTACGATTCAGGAGGCGGCTGCAAGGGCCGTTACAGCAAACCACATCCAATCTTTAAGACTAATGCTTTTATCCTCCATTTTAGTTATCATCAGATGGTCCTAGCTTAACATAGCTCAGAACAAGCTCAAATCTATCATTTATAATAATTATAATATATTTGGACTTTCCATATAAGTCCCAGGGTCAATACCAAAAGATAACAGAGTGGGCGGTCACGGAGCAATCAGAGAAGATTCCTTCTTTGTTATTTGTTATTATGCCTATTCTGTTGCCCCAAGCTCGGCACTTACGAGTCTTACGAATTGCGATTACGACCGCCAAATGCGATCATGTGAGTTTGGATTAGCTGATAAATTAAAAATATAACAGAAGCGTCAATTACAGCTGGAGAAACTCTGTTCACTAAAAAGAGGACACATCAGATGATGATCCTCCTAATGAGTCGAATAATCGTCCACTTTCATTACTTGAATACCTACTTGAGCAGTCGAATAGGTACCCCCTGTAGTTCAATATTTGAATGTATTTGAGACATTCATTATAATACTTACAACTCTAAAATTTTCTATTAAACAATCATCATAATCATATTTACAGGATGTAACAAAAATAATGGTGATCTTTCCAAAAATGATGTGTACGTACCCATTCAGCGAACACAAAAATGAAAGGTCATTTTCAACGGAGGATTTTACAAAAACAAAATTCTCTCGTAAACATGTACCTATAGCTAAAACTAACCATATCAGCAAACTATGCCATAAACAAACAATATTTGCAACCAATTTCAAAAAAAAACTTCGATACACATACTGAGCTTAATCTATGACCTGATCTCCTATAAGTCCAAAATGTGGAGCAAGGTCGCCGCAATTATAAGTCGATTGTATGGATCTTCGGTGCGGTGCAAGACACAGGCTTACGGACTTGGCGGGTGCACTACCTTTTATAACGTTCTGGCTTTTGTTAATATGGTTGTTAACATAAAATTTAATTATAGATATAATTAGGTAAATGTAATACCTACATTCATATTTTATCACCGAAAAATGCGGTAAACGTATATAAATTCTTCAGAAAATTTGCAAAACTAAATTGTAATTTAAAGTTATTTATATTTAGCAATTTCTTATATTTATTGGCTTTCTGTTTTTCGTAATAAAATAATAAAATATCATACGTTTTTCAAATAGGTATAATTGCGAACTATGTAAAAGTATTTTACAAACCTTGTATTTAAAATGTCATTAATTTCAATTTTATAAGATTTTACTAAATCATGAGTTATTTTATAGACTTTTCACTTATGCTTATCCTAAGCTATTTAAAAAGTAGGCATGGATATTTCTTCGTGCGTTTGTTTCATTATTTGCAATGTCTAAAATTAATTCTTGCGGTATTTGAACTACTTAGAACTTATTTCTAGTTAGTCTAACTAATTAACATTCGATCTGAAATAATGTTTTTAGTGTAGCTTTTTTATTTGCAAAATTTTCATAGCATAAAATATGCAGTCTTGCAAAAAGACAGGTCAAACGAAATCCGCTCTTCACTTACACCACCTACAATTTAACATACAAAACAAAAGACGTATTGTTTTTACATATATCAGATACCGACATATACCTATTGATATCGAGATCAAAACGGCTTAACCGTCCCACTGCCACTCATCTCTATTCTCTGGCCTTTTCAAATGTTCTTCCGATACAGTTGACGAACATTAGCGTCGCGAAATGCAAGAATATACACATATGTATGCGGGTGGTGCAGGACCGGTCCTTGTGGCAATCTTTGAGGGATCAATCCTTCCTGGCCTATGTTCAGCAGTGGATATCTTTCGGCGGATATGATAATGATGATGAATATGATTTATTCATCTACTGGTGCCTCAGCTCAGCGCAAAATCTCAATATCCTGGCAGTTTCCGCCAAATAAAATCGAATTTACGCGTTAATTACTTTCATTACGGACTAGATGCTAGATATTGTCGCATTGATCGATGCTAGCCACGTTTCAACTCACTTACCTATACCATCGTCTATACAAATCAGGCAGAATGTCAGCTGACTGGCTACACTCTACCTTCATTAGTTCATCATAACACTACCGAAGAAAGCCAACACAAAAAATTAGGTTGATTAGTTTAAGAAATCAAATCAAAATTATATCAAATCGTTTTATTCTTTACTAGCGACCCACCCCGGCTGCGCACGGGTACTATACCTACATAAAAACCTTCCTCTTGAATTACTCTACCTATTTAAAAAAATCTCATCAAAATCCGTTGCGTAGTTTTAAAGATTTAAGCGTCCAAAGGGACAAAAAGTGACTTTATTTTATACTATGTAGTGATAGTGATGAGAAAGTTAGAAATTAGAATGCATCGAAATTAATTAGTAGGTTCAACACAATTGTTACTCGAACTTGGCTTGACACGCTGCCGCGTGTCTAGATATTATTATTTCTGAAATTATACCTCGCTATTCTCGTTGAGCGATTGGAACAATTAGGCCTATGGGCGGACCAAAATGCAAATAATTACCATTGTATATCTTAGGCAATATTCTCATACAGGTGGCAATCGCAAGGTTAGATATATATCCGATATATACTGTCAACTAAATCGTTATAAAGGACGTAAGCGCCAACGGGTAGCGAATATACTTAATGCGTTCTTATTAGAAAGTTTGAATGGATGATGAACTTATGAAGTTATGATTTTGAATGAGAATAGAACAATAGCGGGATGTACAGGTGTTTCTCTGTATTATATTTACTATTCGATAAGTATATAGACAGATATCTAAGAAGTGTGTCAAAAAACATAGGTCTTTCGAAAATATCACCTCATCACATCTTCATTAGCCTCTCTCAGTCCACTGCTGGACGTAGGCCTCTCATATTAACTCTGACGACAGCGTATAAATAACATTTGACCTAGGTATAAATAACATTTGCCTACAAACTACCAAACTACATCCTAAAAAAAAACTAATCCTAAAACTTTAGGTTTATGTCATGGGGCCATGGGGCCCCAGCGCACGCAAATTGTTTACCGAAACGAAATCGCGAAACGTCTGGTTTACGTAGGTAACTAAAGATTCAGATTCAGATTGTCCTCCCATGGCGGGCTGCGGGGTAGGGACGTTTGTCCTCCCGCAGTCAAGAGGGTGGGACCGAAGCACCGTGTGACGGTGGCGGTCTCTGCTTCCTGGGGGCTTGGGGAAGTGGTGAGGGTAAGGCATGCTGGTTAATGCTACAGTGTGTCTTTCGGTGAGGGTTCGCCCTAGGGCGAAAGTGGAGTCGTGGTGACATGTTCGCGATCCCATGGCTTCACCACTACGGCACAGGGGTTGGCAGCATCCCAGAGGCGTAGTGGTATGCAATTCAATGCATTCCTCTGGGTTATCAAAAAAAAAAAAAGGTTAGTTAGATTTAATTTGTAATAAAATATACAGAGGGCGTACTGCGAACCACGAACGAAATGTTGCATCTCTCTCGCACTTGTGAGTGTGAATATGGAATCTACAACAGACAGCAGCCCTACCGCGAAAAAAGAAATTCGTAAATTTCGAGGGTTTGTCTTTCTCACTCTTTATAGTGACGCCTTCGTTTGAGTGACAGAGAAAAATCATCGAAATTTACGAATTTCGATTTTTTGCGGTAGAAGGCCAGTGCCGAAATATCGGGTGCTCAATCATTTCAATTTACTTGGTAAATAGAAGGTTTTAAGTCATAGTAGTCATACTAATAATGTAAATGACGTAAATGACCATGTTAGCTTAAAAATCCACATTTGAGATTCATGCCATCTAGTATCGAATAGACTACTAAGGTTAAATTAGATCCATCAAACATTTTTATTTACTCTTTATCAGCGAGCTGCTTTCAAGTATATTAACAACGTACAGTTTTATATTATAATAACTACTAATCATCAATATTCGCTGTATAAATGTATATTTAATTGTACTGTGTAATTCTTGTTTTTATTTGCATATTAGCGCCCTCTATTGACGAGTAGCAGTAAAATATTGTCCAGAAAGTCTTGACCCGTCAATACGCTTGGGCTATAAGTGTTTTTATGTCAAGTTACACTGGATTTTAACACGTATCGGCACCTGTGTCGGCATCCTTTGTGTTAGAGCCGCAAAAGGCGGCTTTCTTTGACAAAATTCGCCGACTCCGATTCGAGGTTTCGAATTTACCAAAATTTCTTCATTCGCCGTGAATTCGCCTTGAAGTGAAGATCTTATTAGAATATTGAGGAAAATATTGGATTTCCATTCGTATTGTGGGTGTTTAAATTTCTTTAGTTGTATTTGGATATATAAGAAATTGTTGGTAAGTGCAATTTATTTATTAAAACATGCAGAATTTACTCGTTTTTGAACAATGATTTTAATGCAAAGGCGGCTTCATTATCTATCTCCGTTATACATTTGTGTATCTTCTGAGGTTTGTTTATATTTTTTAAAATTTCAATAGGTAAATCATTTTTCTCTTAGTATCAGATAAGCTTTCTTTTCAAAATTACCGCGCCGTCTTTGAAAAATAACCTTTCAACTCTCAGTTTAATGTCGATTTATTTTCTTCAGTGTTTTACAATATAAATACATTTTATAAATGCAAGAAATTATTTTCCATATTTTAAATCTTGATAAAAGTGCTTTTAGATGATTTCGTAACATTAAGAGTGTTTTTATTGTCCTTCAGTTTCCGGTCGTCAGAACTTTTTCTAAGAATTCAGAAATAGGTATAAACTTCGACTCTTACGCACCAATCGCGTATTTATTTTTTTAAATCATGAAATGAAATTGACAAATTTTGTGATTTTGATGTGTTTTGAAATGGAATATATGTAATTTTACAGCAAAATGCAGTCGTCTAAAAGCATGAGGGATTATATGTCGGAATTAAACAGGCTGTTCCCAAAAACTCCTGAAAATGGTATGTATTTTTTATATTTACATCATAATTTGTTGGATATGTTAATTTTACATTATTATGCTCCGATTTCATAGTTATGATTATTCAATCAAATCCAAATAATACCTGTTCTTATATCAGTGTTATTACCATGCAATAGAGCTCACATTGGATAACCCATAGTTGACCCAATTTCGATATTATTCTTATTCATTATATTATTTACATTATCATGCATCCTACTCGATTTCATTTTCATACAGTCCACATCGAGAGTCTCAATAGTTTCCTGATATCCAAATAGCAATTTTACTTGACCTTGATAATGATAATATTTTTGTTTTTGATCGAGGTATTGGCACTGCTCAATATCTTTGTAATTTCATTTAGCTGTACTGTACGATATGTTAGCAAACATAGCGCTTTGATTATTAATTTTCAACAGGCAGCGGGTCTCAAATCAAAGGCCAATTTACTTACAAATTTTTTTTTGTCAGGCAATTAAGAACCTGGACCAATTATTTTTACTGCCAGTAGGTACTTATCTATCTATAAAAAACTTATCAAAAATCAAAAACCACTTGCATGTAAAGTTGGCAGTAGTCAGGGACAGCAGAAAAGTGATGTTGTTTTCATCACATCAGCCAATCTTAGTCCACTGCTGGACGTAGGCCTCTCCTGTTAACTGTACGTATAAACGCATTATTAGGAAAATGCCCATAACACCACGCTGGGCAAGCAGATTGGCGATCGCAGTAATGTGTCCACTATAATAAATAACGCTGCTGCCCATTATCAATACTTTATCAAAGAATGATCAGTGACACGACAATCCCTTAGTCAACTCTTACTACACCCTCGGGAAGAGATGGTGACAAAATTCTTGATGCCGTCACGACGTTTTCACCATGTAATAATTGCTTCTCATTTCAGAGCATACACCAACAACATTGCAATCTCAATTTGGCCAGTCAACACCGAACTATTCCTCCAGCTCAACGGATTCCTTTTCACCGGAAACTTTTCCCGAACTGTCCTACCATCAAAACCGACCAGTGTACAGATCAGAAACACCCTTCGCCATAGCAAGAAGGCCTATTATAGGACGGAAGATCTTAGGGAATCCGGAGCAGAGGCCTATAGAAAGATCTAGCTTTGAGACACTCAGTAGCATTGAGCCATCTCCGATAAAGCATTGGCAAGAGTTGACCCCACCAAGAACGCTTGAACACACAAGGAATTATGAGCTTTTCCCTGGAGATAACAGGGGATTTGAATTTAAGACGCCAGTGAAGACTCCTTCGGTGCATTCAAATGTGTCACCAACATCCTCCATGTCTCAGAATTCTCCGGTATCAAACTTCAATATGTTTACATACCCGAGGCTGAATTTGGCGAATTCTCCGATACCAGCTACTATGCATATGAATTTAGGGGCGAGCACATCAAGATTCCCAGAGGTATGCATACAAACTTTTATTATTTTCTTTGTCTAACATGTGAGATCGGTTAACCAAACCGTAAGCAGTTGTATTTTGATTTGATGGCATGGAAGGTTGTCTTGTCCATTGACAAGCTACCTTATATTACAAACTATATTTTATTTGGTGAAGTCCCGAATCTCTTACAAATTCACATCAATTTCTTGTTTATTGTGGCAATGCACTTACGTTTCTCGCATATTAATGCCATGCTGGGCCAAAGTGGGTGGCCGATCTCAGTAGTGTGTCCCCTACAATAACGCTGCTGCCCATACCATCATCAATATTCAATAAGCAAATGGCACTTCAATCCCTTAGTCGACTTTTACGACACTCACGTTGGGGTGGTGACAAAGAAATTCTAACTGCTCACCATAGTGCATATCTCTATACCAATCCCTGTTAGTCGCTATCAGATATATCGTAGCATCTGGATCGCTCAAAAACCCAGGATCAGGATCTCGTCATTCCTGATGCGATCTCGCAGAGAAACCCCGAGCATTGCCCTCTCCATCGCTTGTTGAGTGACTGAGCCTCCTAATGTCCATAGTGAACGACATTTCAGTATGGCTCTGCCTTAATTAAGTTTCCCTTTTCCAGATGGCACAGAAAATGTGTTCATTCTGCCGGAAGAACGGAGAGACACCATTGGTGTACATGACACACTGCGTCAAAGAGAAGAGAGGAAACAGAAATGTGGTGACGTGCCCGATACTTCGGTCGCATGTTTGTTCCACTTGTGGGGTGTCCGGAGATAACGCTCATACTATGTAAGTTTCCTATTATTGTATTGTTACGGCAGGCCTACTTTCGGGCGAACTTCGAAATCAGGCGATTTCGAGCATCCGTCTCTGTCACACATATTGGGGATATACCTAACTCGAATAAATTGTTTTATGCAGTCCTGTTTTAAGTCCTTAAGACTTCATAACCAAGAAAAGAGTTAAGTTTATTTGAGTATAATGTTTTTTCTGTTGGACGTTTTCACAGTTTTTTCAGCAAATTCTAAAGCTGGTAGTACGAAGAGTTGGTTGTCCACATACAAATTTAATTTGGCGCCTTTTTCTGCATCCATCCTAGCATGTTACCGAGGAGAAGTTTCATAAGTTGTGAAACTTGCATAGGGAATGTTCTCGGGAATCTCAATTTAACGAATAATCTAATCAAACCAAAACTGTACTAGATACATGCCTTATGAGTTATATTTACTGCCTTGTTTACTTATTAACGATTTAAAATAATTTGTATAAGTTCTCATGAAAATTCTCGGAAATTTCAGAGTATATTTCTGCAGTTTTGAAAATGTTCTGCAACTTGTAAATTTCTAATCCATCCATTATATGTAATTATAATTTGGATTAGATTAAGATTCAGAACTTTTAGAGATAATGACATGTTTCTTCAAAACTGTTTGTGCAAAATCGTAGTATTGACTGTAAGGTCCGACCGAGATCTCGGTCTCGGCATTCTCGGCCAAAAATCGAGCCGAGATATCCCTCTCGGCTCTCGGCCAAAAATGGCCGGGACTCTCGGCTGTCGCCGAGATTCGTAATGAGCTGTAATTGGCGAGCTTGACGCCATCTCGCGAACTTACTGCGATTTTATTGGTCTCATATTGACATGAACCGACTTCAATTTCATTTAAACTTTCACGATTATCACTCATATTTTACAGACAAACGGGTCTTAATCGCGTAAACTTACGTTTAATTATATCCTGACGTTTCGGGCATGACGTTACACCCGTGGTCGCAGGCAGACTCTATAATAATTAAACGTAAGTTTACGCGATTAAGACCCGTTTGTCTGTAAAATATGACTTCAATTTCACTTTGAAATGAACGGAAGGAATAATTTAGAGTAATTGACCCCTATTGGCCCTATTATACTATAGATAAAAATATCAAAAATTCGGATACCGGTTTGTGGGGTACAATAAAAAAAATTGCTGTATTTAGTTTGACGTTGGACTTACTATAGGTATTTGCTAGGGATTTTTTATGTTTTTTTACGTTTTTTATCCTTTCTACCAAGTCTCGGTCTCGGCCGAGAATCAAATTTATTCTCGGTCTCGGCCGAAACTAAAATATGGGTCTTGGTCGGACCTTAATTGACTGTTCTGTGTTGCTGTGTCCAGAGTATTTAATGAAATGACAACTGTCTTTTCCAGCACATACTGCCCAGTGCTTCGCAGCTCCAACAATGGAGTTCCACTGAAGTCCACCACCATCACACTCAAGAACACTCGCATCAAGAGCAACGGTAGGCGACGGTATTAACCCTATGCGGCTGAGGTGACCCATTTTCTACTTTATGACGTTCATAAAACACATGTCACGTGACCGACAGTGGCAGATTTATGCGTCTAATGCAGAGTTGGGCAAAAAGTAATCCGATTACTCCTTGCGATTACTTTTGTATGTGTACTTTGTAATCTATTAATCTTTGTAAACCACTTTTTTGCCCAACTCTGGTGTAATGACTATAAGGCAATATGGCGATGTATAAATATAACCCACTATTTCGTCCCAATATAATTTTGATACAAATTACACAGTTATTGTCAGACGGAATATAAAAATGTTGGGCTATAAAAATGACGCAAATTGTCTTTCATCCATTCTGTGAGTGTCGACATTTTTAATAAAATAAAATTGTAATAATTTCTGTATTTCGACTTTACTGTAACAAGTATTTAAACGTTTTGTAGTATCGGTTTTTAATACTCAGGCGTATTTCTTTTTTGAAAGTTGTAATTTTTATACATCGTCCTATTTACTTCAAATTCACAGATTCACACCTTATTCTGTTAAAAGTAAGGTGGTTTTTCCTTCTGTACTTTGAATTGACTAGACATGTTCTTTCCGTGGACCCTTCACTTATAGTCAATTGACGCATAAATCCAATGGCAAAGGTTTAAACTAAAGCAAATAGTATTAAGCTGAGTCCACACTGGGCGAATCGCGTGGAAACTGCCGCGCGAAGCAACACGGTTAAGCCGCGTTTCCTTCCACTGTTCTGAGCGAGCATTCACTTGTCCGTGGGCTGACGAACGAACATTTTGTTATAGGTGGTTTTATACCAATCGAGCGAATGCTCATTCTATCCCCCACTCTACTAAATTCGTTCGTTACACAAAACAAATTTCGTAGAGTGGGGATAGAATGAGCATCCCCTCGTGTGGTGTAAACCCACCTTGATATGTGAAATCCAGTTTTCATCTGCCCAAGAATGAACGACTTCTCGCTCAGAACACTAAGTAGAAACGCTTTAATGTCACACTTTCGTCGGAGGCAGGTTATCTCCATACTGTATGCTATTATTTATTATACTTTGCCTCGGCTAACGCTCGTTCAGCCTCGCGCGGCAATTTTGTGAACTCTGAAAAGGAAGTAAGGTTTTTTATTTGTGTGTATCTCTTGTAATGTAATATGACTAATGATTTGTATATAGGGTGATTCTGATTACTAATAACGTAATCCTGACTGTGCTTTGCATGTGCAACACTAATTTGGGAATTATGAGCTGTTCTAACATTATTCATAAGCATGTGCTAACTTAGCAAGCCGCTATGTATTGTTTGTCCCTTTCGCTCTTATAGACTTATTGGTAAGACGGAAGGGGACAAACAATAACAATACTTAGCGGTTTGTTAAGTTAGGAGACGATGAATAAGGGGGTAACTATGTTAGTACCTTAGTACCAACAAGGAATGAATCCACCCCATAATATACCAGGGTGAATATCTGAGCGTTCAAACCGCCTAATTTTGAAGGCATATTTTTTTGCCAAAGTTTCTATTCATTACAATGTGCTACTCATTTGAAGGAGGCACGGTACCTTATACAAATGACAAAGTATAACATTGAGACGTTTAGAAACTTCGGCAAAAATTATGCCACCAAAATTAGGCGGTTGAAACGCTCAGATATTCACCCACCGCAATAATGTATCGAAAGTCTCAACTAAGCAATCGTAACTGGCAGATCTGTAAAGCACCTTATTTTTTATCACATAACGTTAAATAAGTGCATTTTAAAATTATGTTAATTATGATTTTACATGGTTTTGCATTACTTAAGGTGTGTTGTATTTTCAATATTATGGGACATGCTTCAAGTATTTTTTATGATTGAGCCACTATTTTAACTTTTATTTGACTATTCTGACTAACAATTTCGAATCACTATTGCATAGAATTGACAATCTTATAAATAAGTACTATCGCCAACACAGTTATCTAATCGTTCTTGCATTGTTACAAACGTTCATCAGTTAACTTGCAAATTTCACAATAAACGCAGTCGCCATTGGAATGACAGAGACAGATCATTTGGCATTCTGTGTTGGGATTCGTATATACGTAAATTATGCATCACACTGATCACACTTTTACTATAATTTTTATAAGAATTGACTTTTTCAATGGTTTTGACTTTTGACCTTATAAATCTCCTATAATTTTTATGAATGACTTTTTGACAACAATTTGTTAATCATGCCCATTAAAACTATTACTTTTTTATTGATTTTGACAGCTGTACGCAATTTACAATTTTTAAGAATAATTTTGAATCATGATTATTTTTTCTGGTAACACTAGGAATCAGAAATATACCTTTCTTAGAGTCTGGCTAATGAAATATTGCCCCAACTTTTGGCGGGAAATTAAAAAATCTGGGGCTTGTCACACATCCAGCCCTAGATTTTTTGAATTTCCCGCCAAAAGTTGGGGCGATATTTCATTAGCCAGACTCTATCAGAATTTAATTTTACAAGAAATATCAGACTGTTTTATTGTTTACGTAACTAATATATTTCTAAATTATAATATGACAGGATTTTTCTACGATTTGAATATAGTACAAAGCTTAGATTATTATTCAGCTTATTAGAATGTATTCATAAACTTCTCCAAACTTAGCAAGCTGGTAAGTATTGTTTCGCCCTTTCGGTCTAAGCAATGTCTGTAAGACTGAAAGAGATAAACAATACTTACCGGCTTGATAAATTAGGAGACTTATAACTAGGGTTAAACTTTAAAGTGTTTAATTTTACGGTCAGTCTCAGTTTTAGAAAGATTAACTATCTTTGAAACTTTAGGTATTTCTAATTATGTACTGTATTTTTGTTTTATAAAATAAATAATTTTATTACGCGATAGTTTAAAATTTAAGCAATGCCTAATTAGTAATTATAGTTAATATTTAATGATTTATCGACTACATATTAATTACTATTAAATGTAGTCGCCATTACATATTGTACATTCCCACTAATTTAGGTTTCGAAACTATTTAAAACTTCGTAATCCGATTTTCAACACTCAATTGTGTAACTAACACGAAGCATGCTTGATTATTTGACATTGTAAATGAAATATTTTAAATTTTGGACATAATTCTAATGAAATAATTTCAAACGTTACTTGTAAGATTATTGCACTTAGATTTAAAGTTGATTTGAAGAGTAATTTAATGAATACTAGAAGAGGTTTTTTTTTAGTTATGTTTTTTTTTATAAGATGTATAAATGTCGTTTTTTGCTCCTATTGAAGTGAAGATTCTAAAATGTTATAAACTCTATGTATGGACACACTAAATATTATGCATTACATTTGTTATGTATGTATTTTGGATAGACTAGATAGGATTCAATGAGGGTTTTCTGAAATGACGTTGACCAGGGCGGCAGCACTGAGGCGTCAGGTCCAGAAACTTGTCTAAATTCTCAGAGCGCCTATAGTTTCGTGTTTAAAAGTTTTGTATGTGTCAATACAATTATATAAAAAAATATAAATGCCTTCTAGTTAGTTTTTGTTTGGGGCTATATAATTGTTTCTTAGCGGGACCTAACGGCTAAGTGGCATACGTTTTCGAGAAAACCCTCTACCTGTATATTATTCGTACTCGGTAAGGCCACAGCTCGTACCTACTACCCTTTTAAAATATTACGTATACAATAAACCACTATTTTTATAAGTAACTAGATACCCAATTACTTAGGACCTATTAGGGCGGAATTTTATTTTGTTGTCGTTTATTAAAATTTTCCAAATTTGGTCTTTTTTACACCTTTTCTACTCAGAATCACGAGCATATCCAAATTTGAAAAAACTACAACAAAATAGAAATCCGCCCATTAATTAACTTTTCGATCCCTTCTAAAATGTACTAATTATTATATTTTGTTTTGTCGCAACTTATTTTGTTTATAACACTTTTAACATTGAATGTATGCTTGCTTTGATTATTTTTATAAGTACATTGAGTACAAATAGAACATGTTCGTTTATTTTCGGTAATAACAGCATGTAATGATTTAATATATTTATTAAAAAACTAATGCTTTTGTTTATTTTACTTACATTTTATCTCTGAATAGTCTGGCACACCAAATTACCAGTAGAAAAACCACGAATAACGCTACTACAGTTTTAAAATTTACCGTATATTTCTACTGATAAGTTGTCTTGCCAAACTATAGCATGATTTATCGTCTCGCTTTTCGCTCCTAACTCATTCGATACATTGGACTAGGATCGAAGATTTGTCTCCCTGTCACGCTTACGTATAAATTCAAAAGTGCGAGGGAGAGGCAACACGTCAGGCTTGGTTTGCAGTAGGCCCTTTAGTTTTGAGGCTACTGTTAAAGTCCCTTCCTCACTCATACGCGAATCGCAGCACGGAGCCGCAAACGCGAGATGAAGCCTGCGCCAGTCGCGTAGGGCTGCGGCACTACCATTTGTACATGAGTAGAGGGGCGTTCAACCACAACTATAGCAACTTTTTCTTTCTACTTGCTACAGTATGTGCCATTTTGCCTTCAACTATAGATAGTTCCACGAGAGTTGAGTTCACGCCGTTCACGCACACATCAACATGTCATGTCAACACACGGGGAATTTGAAATTAGGGTTCTTTTTTCGTAGTGACAGCAAACCGAGGGGCCGCACATAGTGTGCCACTAAGAGGGATAGACATAGTCACTTACTACTAAGACGAAAGTGCCACACAGGCACTTAGTGCCGTATTCAACGCATTTGTCTGGCACTTACATTTAGCATCTAATGCACACACACACAAAAAATAGTGGCACAGTGATAAGGACGGACGATTATCGTTCCTTTTCACTTCCACTAGTAAAAAGTTTCATAAGACCATCCCTTTCGTTCTTGCTATTATTATAACGTTGTCAAATCCATATTAATCCTACATTCATGCAGCAAACCCAATTGCAACTGGGTAGTTCTATGCGATTATTCTGTCGCACCAATCAAGTCATTACCATTCCCAAATTATTGACGAACTGCGTATAAATAGTGGAGTCATTTTCGGTTATCTTATAGCAGACGCATGTTTGTCTGCTATTCTGGCATAATAGTCTCGTTTGCTTTTATGAAACTGAAAATAAAGTGTTGATGGTAATGAACAATAAAAACGCGTAAAAAAATCGCATAGAAACACCCAACTGTAAGATTAACCAAAGGGTAGTTCTATGCGATTATTCGCATATTATTTATGATATTAGTCGCAACAATCAAGTCATTACCATTCCCAAATTATTGACGAACTTCGTATAAATAGTGGAGTTATTTTCGATTATCTTGTAGCAGACGCATGTTTGTCTGCTATTGTGGCATAATAGTCTCGTTTGCTTTAATAAAATGGTGATGGTAATTAACAAAAAAAAGTTCTTTGATTGTTGCGACTGAATAATCGCATAGAACTACCCAGAAACACCGCAAAAAGTTTGTTCAAGGGATTTGCTTCAATATTTTGACGCAAGTCATTCATTCATTCACTACGTTTTTGCAATTAGTACTTCATTTGGATGTGTGTGTAATCATTCACCTCAACTCTGATGAAATTACTTATACTGCATACCAACTTGTAAGCAGAAAGTGTATGCCAGACTATGGTATTGTGGCTCAAAATATCACTGCTGAATCAGGATCAGAAAATGGTTTAATTCTTAGTTGACTTTACTATAACAATTATGTTCTGCTCCCTTTCGAGTATATTACTGCACTCGTATTTCCATTCTAAGTAGTTCATGTAACGGCTTAACCCTCTAATGCATAAGACAGGCAAAAATGCATTTCAAATTTGAACCCTAACAGCAGTCAATAGAGTCCAAAACCAATGAAACCATATTTGGCTTCATATGCATTAGAGGGTTAAATTCGTAAGCAGAGGTTACAAAACCTTACCTACGAATGTACCGTAAACATCTAAATGTTTTTTTTTTAATACATTTGACCACGAGTATGGCGCAACAATGTTTTCTTGTGATTGGCTTCGACCATGTTTAGTTTATGCTTCGACTGAATCTATATTTGCTGTTTAAAAATAGCATAATAGAGTAACAGGTAAATTCTTGGCATTATTTCACCCAATATATTATTATACTGCCACTAGTTACAGATCGGAAATTGAGGCCAAATCCCTATTTTTAGTCTTAGCTCAATCAAGAACTAGTTCACATGTGTATTTCCCTCAGAAAAAAATAAAATGGCGGCCTATGATTGGCCAATCGACACTGAAAATTTTCCTGTTTTGAATATTTCCACCCCTATAAATGCTGATATGTGCGGAAAGTATGGCATGTAAGTGATTTTTTATAAATCTGTAAGTTTGTCTATCAGTCTAATACCATTCACTATTATAGAGATGTACATAGTGTGATTAGGCGTTAAAAAAGCCGAATATTCGGTCGCACATACGTTTCAGAATTGGTTTTGTATGGTACGTAGGTAAAATTAATCCGCTAAGTTACTTGGGCACTTTAGCCGACTTTTTTGCGCACTCTGTATACATAAACTTTTACAATGGCCGTTATTTTTTAATTCCATAAAATAATACTAGGTTTCACTACTACTATTTACTGCATATTCTACCGGTACTTCTGAAACATGAACCAATTTCCAAAAAAATCTCCCATGGCTTGTAATGTTAACTTGGTTTTAACGTCACTGGCAACGGGACTTATTTTTTTGCCACCCTGTGTATCTCTGGGTCGCGTTTTATAAAGTTACAATTTACAATTTCGCTGTTTCCCTCTCTAACGCACGCACATATTGGCTAGAAAGAGAGGCAAACAGCGAAATTGTAAATTGTAACTTTATAAAATGCGACCCTGGCCTCTTAGCCAAAATGCCAATCGGTAACGCTCAACGAGACGATCAATCGTGAACGACAGGCAGTCTGTGGCACTAATAAGAAAGAGTGACAGAGAGAGAAAACTACAATACGATACTAAGCGTCGACGATTGGCAACTTGGCTGCACACTCTTTCTCTGATGCTTAACGTTGGTTTTATTCTATTCATTAATTTTCTAATTATAAAAAATACATAAAAATGAGTTTCTATGAACTTCCTTAAACCTTTCAAACTGTAAACATAACCTTGAAAGCTATCTCCGTAAACGCGAATTCTTTCGAATGTCACGTCAATGTCAAAATTGTCAACAAATCGAAAATGTCACTACAAAATTAACATTGATTCTCTCCAATAAGAAAACAAAATTCAATAGCAGTGCACATCTATTTGGTTATGGCTTAAATTAAAAGTGTAAAATAAAAAAATGACCACCAAATCATCGGCCACGAGCGAAAGTTCCGCTACTTCTGTTTCTGTTGTTTCCGCCGCGCCCTTCCGTACCGATGATAATTATTATGAGACCAGCCAAGATCCAGTTTTCATCTATGGGGGGCCTTTTATCCAAGTTAAAAAGCCGGAGCCTTTTATCGATTCCACTACACCCATAAACATAGAGTTGCAGGGGACTTTTAAAAAGTTAGTATGTTTTTAAATTATCTCTTTTTTTTTAACTGCGTTTTTACAAAGTTTTTAAAGTTTATTTACTTAATTTTTATTCCTTGTTTATTATGTACATATGTATGTAATTTTGCTTGCAAGTAGCTGTAGAGAATTTTAGAAACCTAAATGTACTTTTATCATACACTCTTGTCATGCTCAAGTGTACAAAATCAATATAGAAAATGTATGTATTTCTTGAAATAATTCCAGTATAGTATGTTTCTATTGGAATACATAATAGATACTTTTAAAATCTCTTACTAACTAAATAACATCAACTTAATTGCATGGGGTATCATTACGTCTGTAGCCCATGCACACACTTATACTTTTCTCGTTAACTCAGCTGTTTGACAGGTAAAAAACGCTTTAGGGTTTAAAATTAAGGCATTAAATGCCCATCTGTTCTTTGAATTATCCAAAAAGTTCCAGTATTTATGTAAATAAATTAACTACTAGCTAGGTAATACGGTATTTTTGACTTCCCGATTAGCATACCTTGTTTTGCTTTCCAATTTTTTATTTGATTTATGTTAAGCAAGATATAAAAGTAAGTATATTCTGTCGAAACAGCACAACAGTAGAAAAAGCAGCAAATAAATAAAAATGTGCCACTTTTTTCCACTGACTAGCTGATTTGCTAGAGTATAACTTTTTTTTTAAGTCTGTCAAGTACTTATTCAGAAAACAATATATGTGTAACTAGTTGTATGAAAATATATGAACAAATTTTATGTGTGTTCTTCAGCTCTCATGTTTTATAATGTATCTTTTATAACAAAGAAGGATCATCAAGTATTGATTATGTTATATAGCATACAATAAATTATCTACATTACATAGTCATATTCAATGCAAAATGTCATCTCATGTCAGCTTATCAGGATTATTATCTTTCCTATTAGTATTTATTCAAAGTAGATTTAATCTAAGTTGTCATCATGAATCTCTTATTTATCTCAATATCAACTTTTGATAAATTTATTACATAAAATAATTATATAAGATTATTATCTTACAGTTTTCAATAACATAGTATAGCTAAAAAACTTAAATTTCACACCTCTTGGATGAATTATTGCACAGAATTTATAAATATGAGTTCTTCAAAATATGGAAGGCCAAACGTCTTGTCCTTTAAAACAACCAATTAAAAAAAAGTTTGTAGCTGTAGAGTGAACAAACATGCTTTAAAAAAAAGTAGGACCAAAATATACTAACATGAAGATTCAACAACATATTAACATTTTTGGCAACTAATATCAACAACATGATAAAATATTATCAATAATAAGCAGATTTAAAAATAATCATTGGCATTATCATCACTAACTTCGTAAATAATAATTTTAATAACTGAGGACCTATTGCAAACATTCTCTATTTGGAGCATCTGTCTTTGTCACTCCCATCCCACATGAGTAACAAACCGTCATTATACTCTGTTTGGTTAGGTGTGTAAAAAAAGGTAAACAATCTTGCAGTATCTTTTTATTGAAAAATGCATATAAAAATCCAAACTAGGTACTTAATGAACAAAAACAATGTAAATCACTGTATTTTCTTGTTGTATTATGTATATTTGCTAAAACTTATTTTCTACTCGTAGTTTTCAATAAAAAGATACTGCAAGATTGTTTACCTTTTTTTAAACACCAAACCAAACAGAGTATAATTAGTAGCCAACTGGTCTGTCCAATTAAAAAATAATGGATGATGCCTAGTTTTTAAAAGTTAGGAAAGTTTTCTTCAAATGATTTTTGCAAGTGATCAGATCAGTACTACATTGTATTATAATTACGATATTATTAAAATATTTAGAGGTCTAATGTTAAGATAACATGAAACTTATTTTTGTAAGTTGGCCATAAAACTTATAAATAATAGATTAAATGCTAAGGAAAAATACTAATAAAAGAGGCAAAACATTATTTAAATAAATATAATGATGACTAGAACGAACGAATGTTTGTCACATTTTCTTATTTAAACATCACGTTCTTACAATACTGCTGCTAAATCAACTTCGACTATCGATCAAAGAAATAAGGTGCTTATTAACTCGTACGTTTTTAACTGATGATAATGCAGTAATATCGACTACGTAACGTGAACGGAAATTTCGCCATCATCGCCAGAGCCCGGATAGCTCAGTCGGTAGAGCATTGGACTTTTAATCCAAGGGTCCAGGGTTCAAGTCCCTGTTCGGGCGGCTCTCTTTTTGTTTTTTTTTTTATTATTTTGCTGTTATCAAAAAAATATATTAGTCACCCGTGGTTTAGCTTTTTTAATAGATAGTATAAAGTCTTTATTAAAATTTTAGTTTGTTTTTTTTGCTATTGTTATTATTTGCAACATGTATTGTATAATTTTCCGTCATTAAATAATTTTTGATAATGGTTTTGTTATTGTTACAGGAGCCATGCATATCAATCTATGAAGGAAAGAATTCCAGTAATTCTGACGAAAGTTATAGATTCATTATCAAAAAGGGCAAGTACATATGTTTTATAATATAAAATGTTACCCTTTACTGGGCAAGACTAAAAAAATCATGGATTGATTGAAGCGTCAAAGTCATGTTGTAATGTAATAATGTTACATTACAATCAATCAATAGATCAATAAAGCTTGTCTTGTTATAAATATAGATGACGCTATTTGTTGAACTTTAGGTGTGTATGTGTTATGTAACGCCATCTAGTGAGCTATCTGAGAGTTAAAGGTAGCGTTGTAAATTGTAATAGAAAGTCTAAGAAATCCAATATCGATTTATGGGACGCCGTTGATAGTTGTAATACATATATTTTTGACTAGCTTGTGGTTTCAAAATAGACAGTTCATAAATTATGACGTGAATGATGAATGTGCAATAATATGTCGTGATTCTTACACACATTTAGTTGAGTCCGATTAGGACGCCATCTACTGAGTTATCTGAGAGCTAAAGGTAGTGTTGTAATACAAAGTCTAAGAAGTCTAATATCGATTTATGGGCCGCCGTTGATAGTTATAACACACATATTTTTTGACTCACTTGTGGTTTTAAAATAAATAATTTCATAAATTATGTCGGAAATGTGCAATAATATTGTCGAGATCCTTACACATTTAGTTGAGTCTGATTAGGACGAAAGTTGGATTGAAAAATATTTTAGTGATTTTCTTTACGTTTGGTATCATAAAAATAAGTTTATTGATAGTGCATTAAGGGTACTTTTTTATATTATTCTGTGACGTCACACAGAGGACAAAAGCTCTATTTTTACTTACATTTGACCCATTTAATAATTTTAATTTCTTACATAAGCTATATAAATGTCAAAGAGACAAAGTTTTGTACATTTTAAATATTGAAGTGTGATTTTAAGGGCGACCCAACGTAACCATTGCAACGAGTGACAAGAATACATAATACGGAACCCTAAGGCACTGGTCTCACCAAGAGCTACTAAGCTATGAACTATCGGCTATCACCGCCGGGCGAGTATCGCCGTGTCTCTTTTATTTACACGGGAGTGCGTATCTTTTGTTCGTGTTTATAGACGATAGTTCACAGCTTAGTAGCTCGCGGTGAGACCAGTGCCTAAAAAGGTGAATGACCCATAGTGACATTAATAGATGTTTTATTTTCTTATGTCTTTACAGGGTGATGCAGATTCAAAAAAGCTGATAGAATACGTGGCGAAGCTCAAAAATGACGTGGTTACCAATAAGAGATACAGCAAACTTGAGGTAAAACATTATCAAAAAAATATCTCAGTGCTAGCACATCTTGCTTCGCAGAACGGTCGAATTCGCTCGAATACCACAGATATCGATATCGAAAACCCTCATTTATATTGTTACTGAAATAAATGTAATGATACGATTCCTACGAACAAATAAAACATGGAAGCCGCTCGCCATACTAAATTGTCTTTCAAAAACAGTCCTGAATATTAGTTGACAAGTGCCACCCCCTTTTCAATGCATCACGATAATCAATTTCAATATCAACCTATAAAAACTTAAACCGCCATTTATAAATAGTTGCGATTGGTCCGTCAAAGTTTTGATTGGCTATATTCTATAAACATTTGTCAAAGATGTTGCGCCCAAATATGCGCGGTGTTAAGAAAAGCGCTATGTCCTGCCCATTTTGGTACAATTGAACAATAGGCTACTTGACTCAAATTTAGTGCAAAAATTATTATTTTTTGTAGTATTTATTGAAAAGATCAATATTTTTCGATTACGGTGTATTAATAGTTATTTGTTATACAAGGGTGCAAAGTTGTATTCTACCCGCGAGTATGAAACTCGCTTCGCTCGTGGTTCAACTATAGAATCCTTTCGCTTGCTCGTGTTTTAACATACGAGAAGTAAAATACATTTGCACCCGTGTGTAACACAAAACTTTTCCCCTCACTATAGCGAGGAAACTCAAAAAAGGTAATTATTTGTTCACATTACAATCATCATCGGGTTAGTGATAATAATTTTCCAAATGCATCATGTATTTAATGCAAGATTTAGTCGCAGTAAACTTATCACGAAAAAGTAAACGCAGCACGATTTTAACACATTCCTGTAGTTGCACACCAACGCCAATGCATTATTAAATCATTCTCATTCATTATTTTTACAAAATTATAACAGAACACCCTGAAAGTTGTTTAGTTTACTATTTTTATGCGTGTTCGAGTCGGTAAATAAAGATTATAACCTATAATATTCTTTGACAATGTTGACGTTGACATTTTCTGCGTTTTGTGATTGCATCTAGTCATCTTATCATCATTCACTAAAACAATTGTTACTAATGGAATTTTAGGATTTATATGTTAAAATCATCATATTATATAAAGGTTTGTATTTTACACTAAATTCTCAAACAAATTATTTAATTATTATTAATATGGAACAATTTCCATGAGCATTTTACGTTTTGTTATTCCAAAACCAAGGTCATTACTTTGCCACACAAGTGAATAATATGCGTTTTTACACGTTCGTATTAAAGGATAAACGAGCACTTTACGAGCTAGTGAGGGGAAAAAGTGTTTGATGGGTACATATTGCTTATTGAAACTCTTGACGTACTCTGAAAACGGTGTCGGGCATGATGTGACGTCATAGGATCTTAAACTAACTTCATGTCGAATCTTATACGAGTGAAATTCGCCATGGACATGTAGGCATGTAGCTTTGCTGTGACATTGACATAACATTTTAAGTGACATGTCAAATGTTTGTTTTCGATTTGAGTGACGTCACACCACAGATAAGCTAAGATTCTAAGCATTAACATGGCTAGTATCGTTTTCGCGCGGTAACGAAAGTTTAAATTTTAATTTATAATTTTGCGGTTTTCTAGGTCGTGAAAAAATATATTTGTATTTTTTTTCCCGTTAGTCAGATATTGATTAATAATATAAGACAAACTTTAAAAATGGGTCAAGTAGCCTATTGTGTTTGGCGGCATTTTTGAGCTGGCATTAGACGTCCATGTTATATATGGTCGCAGTACGATTCAAAACCGACTTACGTGAAATATTTATAGGTGGATTCGGATGAGGCGAGACGATGGAACAGTTGGCTTGAATCGCGGCAGGCTAACACATACTTCACCGATATATGGGTCTTTGCAGAATGCTACGTATATAGACGATTGAGGGAGGGCGTCGAACTTATGTAAGTATATTTTCTTCGGTTACCGCGGTGGGTATTCATGAAAGAATTATTTAATTGGATTATATCGCGTATATTAATTAATTTACGTGATATAATCCGTTTAAATAGGTAGTTTTATTTTATGTAACTATACAGGGTGCTCGCGAGCATTGCGAGAGATTTTAATAGTGTATTCCTGACCATATTTTAGAGTCTTGGTTTTAGAGATAATCTAGATTTTTTCGAAATAAGTTTTTCGTCGTTGGTCGTCATAAAACTTATTTTTGATTACAATGCTACAATGTGATCCAATCTTACCACACCTTTTGTCTGACAATCAAAAAATAAGAATACACTTAAATCATCCTGTGTATTAGCGAGATATTTTAAGATACTCAGCTGTAAAATATCTTATGGTATATTAATACATCTTATAGCTCGGCTTCTTAAGGCACCGTAATTCGATTTCTAGTCTTAATATACCTATATATACCATTCATTAGTAGAATAAAAAAAAAATTAAACAAATATGACCGATTTTCCGTTGCGTTTGACGTCTTTGATACATAACAAAGATCACAGTGACACATCGGCTCCTAACGAAGTTGACATATAGTCTATATTTATGGCAGACTGTGTAAGTACTTACAAACTATAAATAAAAATACATACGTCTTTCCAGACCAGGTTTAAAAGACTTCGATCCGTTCGCCGACCAGAAGAAACAAGCGTTCGAAGATGGCAAAGAGGCGATGTGTATGGTTGCTACACAATTGATGCCCATGCTTGCCCAGAGCGACGATATCGACAAAGTGAAGCTAAACTTCCAGGTGTTACTGAAGGTGGGTAAAGTTAGGCTAGAAATAAATGAAGTGGGCAAAGTTATCATGAAATTTATGTAGGTGGGAAATGTAAAACTATAATTGGTGCATGTTGTGCTAAATAATTCTTAGGTCATTAGATGGCAGTTGCAAAAATACACGAAAGTTTGCATTGTCAATAATCTTAAAATTAGCAAACAGACTCATCAATTCAAATGGTGACATCACTAGGTACCTACCTTTTTTATCCGGCTACGAGACGTAGCAAGTATTCGAAGATGGCGAACGACTATTAGGGTGCGGCTCCACTGACGCGGAGAGGAGCGGAGATGTGCAAAATTGACCTATTACATACTTCGATTCAATATTCGAAACACTGTGATGCGATCTCATTGGCCAATTTTGCATCTCCGCTCCTCTCCGCGTCAGTGGACGTTAGCTGTATTCCAACAATGTCAAAGTCAAAGTCAAATAATTCTTTATTCAAATTGGAATAGCAACAAACTCTTTTGAATCGTCTAGATATGAAAACTACTTCCGGTTCGAACCCTACACCGCTGACCCAAGAAGAACCGGTAAGAAACTTGGCGGGAATTATTTTTTCAAACAATGATGGTACATCTTACAACTAACATGCATTAAAAAAAACATAAAATTGATTTTAAACAAATTGAAATATAATAATAATAACAAGAGATGTAAAGTCTCTAAAAGTCACAACATTTATAAGTAATATTTTATAGAGAAGTAAGGTTTCTCTCCGAATAGGTATATAATAATAACATTATATAATGCACGTTTGGAGATGTACAAGGTCTCCAAGCGTAAATTATCGCAATTGAATGTCATGACTTTAACAAACTAATAATTAAATTCTAAATTACTCCCACGGTGTTTTATCATTCATGTAGTCTTGTGTACTATAATAAGCTTTAGATATAAGTTTACGCTTTTATAATAAGCTTTAGATTTAGTTTAATGTTCGTCCGTAGATCTGCCTCTGGTCCAACAAATGCGACCTCTCGCTATCGGCTGGCGAGCCGGTGTCTCTCGCGTCCGGCGAGAAGGGCGCCAACCCCGCCACCATGCCTGCCATAGACCCCTTCCAGATGGTCATCGACTTCAAAGACAAGGTCAGTGTTTTGGAATTACCATGAATAGGAATTTCAACAATCAAAGTCAAAGTCAAATAATTCTTTATTCAAATTGGAATAGCAACAAACTCTTTTGAATCGTCTAGGTATTAAAACTACTTCCGGTTCGAACCCTACACCGCTGACCCAAGAAGAACCGGTAAGAAACTTGGCGGGAATTATTTTTTCAAACAATCATGGTACATCTTACAACTAACATGCATTAAAAAAAAACATAATAATGATTTTAAATAAATTGAAATATAATAATAATAACAAGAGATGTAAAGTCTCGCGAGTCGAACCCACGTATTACAAAGTATTGTGTATTTGTAGTTGACATTATTCAACCAGGCGTAGAGCCTAGGTCTCCATTATTAAGCACTGAGCCCCCACAATTTATAATCTAGTCTCGGTAGCGGCGGGCTCATCAGTGCTTTTACCATCACAAATTAACCCTGCTAACTTTGCCCGCCACAAATACCATATATTTGTGGAGGGCAAAGTTATGTGTATATGTATATTGCTACGACATATAGTTTTCTTCTTAGTACTCACGATCTGCCGTGGGACTAGGTCGTTTTGTCTACGATTTTCCAATGATATTTATAGTTGTACTTGTATGTTTTCAGTTGTTAGCTGATGATACCAAAAAGGTCGCAAACGGAGTTCTTAAAAAGGTTGAAAAAGTCAGAAAAGCCATAGAAAACGTGAGTTTTTATTTATTTACATATATATGTATATGTAATTAAAAAAATTAAGGTAAAATTGGGTAAGTGAAGCATAATATGTTTCACTTTCCCCGGATCCATTTTTTTCATAGTTTTGAGGCGTATTCAAATTGAATAATAAAATAACCGCTTTTTGCAGCAACGTCTCGTTTGAAATATTTAATTACCATTTCAGAACACCGTGTTTAAAGCTAAGTGCAGTTGTCACAAATTGGCACGACTTGGGAAAACAAGAATCTGCATGGATGATGTATGATATATCTGAACTTTCCTTTGTTTTCAGTACTTTTGTAAATGTTGATTATTTCTATATATAAATATCTTGTTGGTTCGTTATCATATTTCAAAGTCACCTTTATTTTATTGATTTAAAAAATCTGATAGTTATAACCATAGTTCAATTAAAGTACCTACTTATCACAGTAGTTAAAAGATTTAGTGTTCGCATTAAGTACCTACAATTAATATTAATTCATATAGTAGTAAGTCAAAATGTATCAAACACTTTCATTTAAATAAAATAGCACATTGGTAAATAGTCAGTCCAATTTGATTTAGTGCTTTACAATAATTTGTAAATTTCATACTTAAATATCGTATAAGATTGACAATTGATCATATTTGATGCGTATTCATGTTTCTAACCCTACCACCGCGAAAAACGAAATTCGCAAATTTCGAGGAAATTTCTCTGTCACGTCAACGAAGACGTCACTAGAGTGAGAGAGACAAATCCTCGAAATTTGCGAATTTCGAAGTTCGCGTTAGGGCCGCAGTTGAGGGTGTGATGATACACTACTTTACAATTGCGTTATGGTGATCCCACATTGGATGTAATTTCTGTTAACGTTTTAATACAAAGTGTAACAAGGACGTTATAGAACACTAGAATGTCGAAGAGAGAACAATAATGTTATACAGTGTGTCCCAGGGAGAAGTGACCAGCTTCCTGGGACACACTGTATAAGTCATATTGAATAACTTTTATTATGGGACCAACAAGGTTTTCCTTATTATATTCGATAAAAAATTTTACCTTTTCATAGGTTTTGTTGACACGGTTGCGTCTCCATAGGGCGAAAGGTCAAATTTTTTTTCGCGATTTCCTTCATGGTCCCATAGTAAAAGTTGTTCAGTATGACTTATACAGTGTGTCCCAGAAAGCTGGTCACTTCTCCCTGGGACACTATATATAAAGGTGCGTGCAGACCGAAAGAGCATTCGCTGTTCTAGCGCCCGTTCTAAGAAATCAACCAATCACGTTTTGTGTACTGATCGAATTTCGTAGAGTGGGAGGTTAGAACAGCGAATGTTCTTTTAGTTTAACCGCACCTTAACACTTTGTAACGCCACGAGCACCATTATCCATTATATAGTTACCGATTTCTAAGAATGAATTTTTGACAGTTATAGATTAATCTTTATTAATATGAGGGTAAAACTCTCAATTTTTCCGATAGTCTTAAATTCATATAAGACTCATTTCTAAACTGTCAAATGTTCATTCATAGAAATCGGCAACTATAATCTAGGTCCATTGTCCTAATACTAGAACAAATTTAAATTATATTCAATTAAAACAGAATTCCATTTGTTTTGTTTCGTAAAATGACTACAGCTAAAATTAACTTAATTTCCTGCCGAGTAGGTAAACATTTCAACGTTGATTTGTCTTGTAAGGTTAACCTTAAGAGGCTATAATATCAACTTTGCCCCATACTTTTATTAATTTGATCCTATCATATTAACGTATTATCTTGTTCATATCCATAACATACTGTATTAATACTGTAGTATTATTATTCTTGCCACAATGACCGGTCCTGTGCCACCCGCATCCAGCGGACTCCTGCGACCTTCACCAGGTCATCAGTCCACCTTGTAGCAATCGTTGGGAGAGGCCTATGTTCAGCAGTGGACGTCTTTCGGCTGATATGATGATGATGATGATTATTATTATTCTTACTTATCTATATCCGAAAACAATGCCACTTAAATCTCTTGTGCTTATGTCTTAGTGGGAATTGTTTCAGGATCGCACTTCATCTTCATTTACTTGTATCTGCCTACGTTTGTTTTTTCCCCAATAAAAAAAAAATAATAATAATAACTTGTAGGAACAAAAAGAGGCCCTAGCCCGAGCGGCGTTGGAAAAAGGCAAGAAGAAAGGCAAAGGCAAAGCTAAAACGCCTCCGCCCCCGCCGCCGCCTGTGGCGGAAGCGGCCGCGGATGCGGAACCGCCGCTGCCGCCTCTGCCTTGTCCCGCTAAGGTTTTGATACCGAGTGCTGTGCAGTTTGGTAAATATTCAACATTTTATTTTATCTTATATGTGAGCCTTTAAAACGTACCAATTTGTCACTATACGATTTTTTTTGTAATTATAATGGCCTGGATACTAGTCCTTTAAGCCAAAGTTGAATACGACGAATGAAGTTTTACTAAAAAAGCACTTTTTTTTTCAATATTAGGTATTATCATTTCGGAGTTCGGAGTGGATCCATATAGTTTCTAATTTAATCTATTAGATACTTTTTTTATCTCTTACAAATAATGGAAACACTCTTGGTGACTTTTTTATTGAAAATAAATTTATTAATTGCTCAACGTGCAAAATGTTAACAGATAATACTCAAGTGTAACCTCTATTCATCGATAGTAACTTAACTTGAATAATAGTCGAATAAGGATAGGATTTTCCAAAAAGAATGCTGTAATTACTTTTTCTTTTTTTAGTACCTTTATTTATATATTTCAAATATTATCCTACAAAACAAAGTGCTCCTATTTTTTGCCGAATTATGTCTGCGTGTTTAAACTATTTTAAAATTTGACAATTTCCATACAAATAAAAATGACTAACATAATTATATTCCCACAATGTCGTAACAGATGTGCTTACCATAAAAAAAAACTACGAATGGCTCTGGTTGTCACGAAACTCGAACCCACCTCCTCCGAGTAACCGGCACAGCGTGCTAATGATAATGATATTTTCAGATATTGTGTGTGACAACGCTGGGTTTGAGTTATTCGCAGACCTGTGTCTGGCAACATGGCTGGTCGAACAGAAGATCGTAGATAAGGTATTACCAAGTCAAGTGCAGAATAAGTATCGTCAGCCTCCGTAGCCTAGTTGGTAGTGACCCTGCTTACGAAGCTGGAGGTTCCAGATTCGAATCACGGCCAGGGCATTATTTGTGTATTTATTTATCCCAAAATTTGTTCCTTGGTCATGGCTGTCTATGTATTTAAGTATCTATATGTATCTATCTAATATATATCTTCACTTGGTACCCACTTCACAAGCCTTAATTGAGCTTACCGTGGGACTAGGTCGATTTGTGTAAGATGTCCCAAGATATTTATTTATTTAAATAATTCACTTATAAATATGTCACGACGTTCTTATTGCACGGAATTAATGTGCACTGGGGCATATTTTTGAGCAATTTTGTATACACCCTATTTTGCCTTTGACTGTTCACGTAGCTTACTTTGCCTCAAATAACTTTGCCCCAAATTAAAAATAATATCCCTTTAAGGTTCTATCTAGAGTACTTATTAACATGGAAGAAATTTAAATTAAATTCATTATACGGGTGAATAAATCGGTATACTTTTAAAACTTGCAATGATTGAACTGATTGGTTGGTTAAAGAGTGTCGCTTTTATTTTTGACATTATTGTTATTTGGAGGGGGCATAATTATAAGGTAGTGAATCATATTTATTTTCAAAACTATAATTTATACATAGATTAAGTCTAACTGATCTAAATTATAAATATTGGATGTCATATACAACATATTTATTCAATAAATAATTTGATTTGTGTTTTCACAATGACTTCTAACTAATCTACCTAACCTAACCTATATCTAAGATTGGCCCTTGTGGCATTACACCAAGGATGCTGGCAGCATTTCCTCGCTGTATCGCAATACTGATGCGTTGTGCGAAGAGGTCGCCAGCTCTTCGGTGTTTAGTTACGTCAACCAGACGTTTCGCGATCTCAGCAATTTGCGTGCGCTGGGGCCCCATGAACCTAAAGTTCCTAAGGTAGTTATTTTATATTCTTATTATTTTGTCCACATATTTCAGGTCAGGTTCTATGTGAAGAAAATTCCGTGGTTCATTTCTGATGTCACACCGAAGGATTTTAAGTAAGTCTCCATATTCTTAGGTCAAATAAGATTTTTTACATTTATAATATGTTTCCTTCATTCTTAAATGTTTGATTTGAATAATCTGTTTATTTTCGTATTTGATTGTGTGTTCTTTACTCTTTATTTTTCTATTTTAGTTTTGGTGTTTAATGGCAATTTTTTCACCGTTGTATAGCCCACTATTTTTGGGTTGGTAACTTATAACACGTTCAGCTGAACAACGACTATAGACGTCGAAGATTGTATTATAAAACCGCGATGAGAAAGGGATTCGAAAGTACTGTTGACATAACAGTGTACAAGTTAATCTAGGATATATTCATGGTTATATTCATATATTTATAGTTTAGGTGCAGAGACTTACAGACAATAGATTAATTAATTCCTCACTACATTTATAAACAACTCTTTTCTTGGTAAATGTTGTGTCATTTGTTGTGTCAACAGTACATTCGAATCCCCTTCTGATACCGGTTTGATAATATGTTAACAAGGAGTTGATTGAAGTTACGGGGCCGAAAGTGTTAATATGATTTCCACCCAGGATCCCGAGCTCTTTCGATACTGAGAGGAAAACATTTTTTTTGTCCCAAGGTTTTTTCCATTTCGTTACTTTTTTTTTCATACATTGTATGGCGGTAATGGAATGGATAGTCCGAATTTTTTTTGTAAATTATGTGACAACAATTTTCTCCTATTAGGATCGAAAGAGCTCACTATTCTGAGTAGAAATCATATAAATAATACTTATGTTACAAAAAAGTGGGGGACAACTTTGAAAATAATGTAAAATTGAGTTTAAGTAAATTTTCTCAAACGTGCCATGAAATATTGTCTTTACGTTCCTTAAAATAGACTCGGAAGTATCGCTTTCAGGGCGCAGTAACACTTTTCAGGCCTAGCAAAGTATCTTTTTTTTTAACTTCGACAACATTGTCATTTTTTTTTGTATTTCTTTGTATGTTTGAGAAAAGTACTATACATGCCTCGGCGTGAAAACGAATTCCCGGCCTAGTTACCTATCCGGCCTCGCTTGCACGCTCGCTGGGCCGTATACCGGGTGTTACATTAGTCGTGATACAAACTGTGAAAAACCTGTTAAGATGGTCTTTCAGAACAAGGTTTCTTTCGGGACCCATATGAAAATGTTTATTTTTTTTAAGACTAGTACAGTTCGAGTTCATTAATATGTATACATTTTTTCAGACTGATCTCTTACAAATGTGTTTACATAATAATGAAACGAGACTGAAAATCATGAACACTTCTGTACCGATCTGTATGAAAACCGTAATTTTTTTTTCGCGACTTTCATATAGGTCCCATAGGAAACCTTGTTCAGAAAGACCATCTTAACAGGTTTTTCACAATTTGTATCACTACTAATGTAACACCTAGTATACTAACTTGGCCGGAAATCCTCATTTTCCCGGCCTCTGATGTAATGTACTATTAAATGTAATTTAACATTGTTACAGGGACGTAATCCGCTCATGTTGTTCCGCGCAATACAACAGATACGCGCCGCCACCGGAACCGAAGAAACCATGTGAGTTTCTGCATACTCGTACAATAATATTGCCACGCCTTTACTGGTGAATTCCACGAAAATGTCGGGCACGTGACGGCGTTCTTCGCGTACATCTAAGAAAGTTATGGATACAGTTTTTGGTGTATGGGCCAATCAACTTTTCGATCGACATTTTTTCTGTCTGTTGCGTTACTTTTCATGAACTTACAAACGTACGTCAATTAATACTGTACACATATTTACAATGAAAAACAGTTGGAACTTAAATGTACCGTGACTTCGGTGGCAACATTATTACCGATTTCCGTGGGTATCTCATATTTTTTTTGGATATATCTTGGTAGTTGTCAACTACGTCCACCAATATATCCAAAAGTTCTTGCATCTCTCACGGAATTCGTGAGATAAGGCTGCCACCGAAAATCACGGCGGTTGAAACGCTAGGAGGAATGCCTTAACGAATGTACAATTTCAACAATTTGTAAGCATTTTTCCTAGCAAACTTGATGAAATTGTCACCTGTGTTACAGGACATACTGATTGGCCCATATCTTAATTTTATAACTGGGTGTTTGTATTTATTGAGAATTCTCGCACTTTCCATATATTTCTAAGGTAGTTGTCATAGCCGTCACGTTCCCGACAAAGTAAACTTTTTCGTGGAATATCAATGTTGAAGAATATTACTGTTTACCTGTAAAAAATATTGTCCATTTGGTTAAAAAGTTTAAAAACCCTGAATTACGTACATGTTGAAGCATTCAAGTAAGATATAATTTTGATTTATTTGTGATAGTAAAATTAACAGACATCGAATTCATAATTGAGTTATCGATATAGGAACTCCCTGCTTGTCAAAGAATTTCGCTCTGCAGATTCCAATGCTCATGAAGCTCTAGAGTACTTGATATGTGAATGTGATGTATAATGTACGTGTCGTAGTGGCAGAAGGCGAGGAGCCGCCGGAAGGCACGGAGATCACGTCTGCCGACCTGCAGGCGCTCGGGAACAAGTTTCAGGAATACTTGGACGGCGGTGTCTTCGTCGTCTCGGTCAGATATTAAGATAACAGAATGATTAGCCGTGTGGTGACGGCAGTAAGAATTAGCGATGTAACGACTATCGGTTTAGGAATATTCGCGAATGCGAATATTTGCAATTCATATTCGCGAATGCGAATGCGAATATTGTGTATTATACATACATACAGGGTGTTATTTTTTCGACCGTTCAAATTCTACGTAGTGAATGTGTAGGTCATACTCACCAACTTTTACTATGGGGACAACGTCGAAATCGCGAAAAAAAAATCAGCTGTTTCATACAAATTGGCGGCATTACGCCGGCCGAAATGTATGAAACAGCTGATTTTTTTTCGCGATTTCGACTTTGTCCCCATAGTAAAAGTTGGTCAGTATACCTACTCAGTATGACCTACACATTCACTACGTAGAATTTGAACGGTCGAAAAAAAAACACCCTGTATACACAAATATTAGATAATTCTGGTAGAAAATGCCCAAAGGCATTAAGTTATTAACTGAAATATAACATTTTATTCACCATTCAGTTAAAATGTATCATTTTTAGAGTCACATGTTTTTGTACCTAGACATCTAGGTATTAAGGTCAACTTAGAATGTAGTACTTTCTGCCTTAAGCGAATGAAATAATTAGATAAAAATATTCGCAACATTCGCGTTAATTTTTTACCAATGCGAATACGAATGCGAATATTCGTTACATCGCTAGTAAGAATACATTTGTCACCACCCCAACTCCTCCTGCGGGTGTCGTAAGAGTCGACTAAGGGATTGAAGTGTCGCTGACCATTCTTTAATAGAAGATTGATGATGGGCAGCAGCGTCATCATAGTGGATACATTACTGCAATCACCAATCCGCTTGCCCAGCGTGGCGATTATAAGCATTTACCTCCTAATCCGTCTATACGCATAGTTAATAGGAGAGGCCTACAGCAGTGGATTATCATAGGCTGATTATGTATGTATGATGCTTAACCAAGTTGCCAATCGCTAACGCTTAGTAGCGTATCGTAGTTTTCCCTCTCTCTCACTCTTCCATATTAGTACGACCACAGATGTCATATATACTAGGGTGGGTCACTAATGTATGTATGGAGAAAAAAAAAGTATTCGTTTTTTAATGGGAACAGTTGTCAATAGTTTCGTAATTAGGTCGACAAAGAGTGTGCAAAATTATTTGACAATCAAAATTAATTTTCTGCCTCCGGATCTAATTGAAAGATTTCATAGAAACTTCAGTACATTTTGTACTGACCACAGTTGATATCTATGTTTTTACTTTTTATTGCAACTTGTGCTATGTTCGAGTATTGTGTTTACCTGGAAATAGCTTTTCTATAGTTATGGAGCCAAAAGAAATGAAAAAAAAGTCGAAAATAATAACTTTTTTTTTTGAAGTTCCATACATTTTAGGAAATTTACTAATCAAATCCGGAGGCAGAAAAACTTTAATTAAATACGAGTGATAATCAAATATCAAATGGTACCGTTTTGTAACTATTCTCTTCAGAAAATAGAATTTTTTGAAAAATGACCCACCCTAATACCATAGATCAAGCAAACGTACTACTTAGCGTGTCAAATGAACTCAGTAAAATCTACTGAGTTGTCCGTCTTTAATCGCAGCTTGCAGCTTTCGGGCGTCAAATTTTGTAAGTTGAAGTGAACAAAAACATTAATAATGCCTCCTTAAGTAATATTAATTGCAACAACACAAAAAAATATGAATACTCAAGGGCCTGAGACATTTTAAAATCATAGGCAAGTAACAACTTCAATACAAAATCTGACACGCTCGGCCGCCATACAAATGAATGAACTTGTTTCTTCTCTCCAAATCTAATTCTGTGAGTACGACAAAAAGCAAGCTGCCTTTCGTTTACGATTGACAATTAAGCGTTAGCGATTGGCATCTTGTCTAAGCACCCTTGGGTCGTGGGTGACTGTCAGTGGAAGAAATTTGATAATATACTATGTTGTTGTTGTATTCTGGCCATTATTTTCCGCTACTCGACGTCAAACGTGCCTATTTTACATAGTTCCAACGCTGGCCCAGTACTTGTTCGGGACTTCACATACACCCTTGAACCTTTAATCTCTTCCCAGATATATGCGTAATCACGATGTTTTCCTTCACCGTAAAGCACTTGTGAATATTAAATGATATTTGGTACATAAGTTTTTTGAAAAACTGATTGGGAAGCATACAATATTATACTATACCAGTTGTCAGTAAAATCTAAAATATATATATATATATTTGTTTATTTTATTTTAAAGTACATTGTGAGTTTACAGGGGACCCAAAGTACCCACAATGCTAAACATAGCTGACTTTCCATAGTATTTGAAGTCTTTGACACATATCGTGAAACAAGTTCGCAGATATATTTTTACGTTATTACTACGAAATATCAATAATTTTAACTAAAAATGGATGTGAACTTAAGGTTTTAACTACGTGATTTTGGAATAATGCAAGTTTTTAGGTTTGTTTAAAATTTTTGGATACTGTTAACAAATGGTATATGAAAGGTCTACGGAAAGAACATGTCTAGTCAATTCAAATTACAGAAGGAAAAACCACCTTACTTTTAACAGAATAAAGTGTGATTTTTAAGCACTGGACATGTTTTTTCCGTGGACCCTTCATATACACACCGTGTTTTGATTGATTTCCGTTCAATTGGACAGGTTACTTGGAACATTAATAGAAGTTGCCTGGTGTATCAGCTTTAGTTAATTGCGAAAAAAAAATTTTTTTTTTTCGTTTTCATACATAATAATTGTAATGGTAAGTGTGAGAGAACCTTAAAAATAAGATCCCGGGCGACTGACGGCTGCTGACGGCATTTGTCAAAATAAGTAACATTGGGATGTAATAAAGGTTGCAATACACTTGTTCAGTCATTAAACTCAATAACAGTAAGAGTTAAGTCACTAGTTTCTTAGAGAAGTAGATCATTTTTGACCTAAATAGGTTTCCCTTTAATTTAACGGAAATCAATAAAAACACGGTGTACTCATATAGCTATATTACTATAATATGAATATGTGTGCAGTGCGAAGATTTCTGGACATCCCCTCACGTATTCAAAGACATGAAGAAATACGACTATTGGTTGTACCGGAAGTTGCAATACGCCGTGGCGGTGTTGTTCAAAGGGGACCTCAATTACCGGAAGCTGCTGGGAGAGAGGAATGTACCGTCGACCATGCCTTTTGCGCAGGCGCTACAAGGTCTGTATTATTTATTCTTCTATTTAGCAATCTGAATCCTGTAAACCTTATTTCAAACATTTAACTTTACCTTGTTTATATATTTTTGAAATTGTCGTTTTTGTTAAATGCAATTCACACTTATTTAGTCAGTTTAAAAGTATACGTCACAGAACGAAAATAAATACCTTACCTGCCAAAACGTCATTATTAAGGAAAAGTATTTTTGGAATGGCACCTAAAATTTTTAATAAAATTTCGAATGAACTTAGAAATACAGATGACATTATTCGTTTCAAAAGTAATTTATTTAAATTTTTAGTGGATAAAGCGTATTATAGTGTTAGCGAGTTTCTGTTGGATTGATAATAATGGTAACTGTGTACAGCATGCAGGCACAGTCCATAAATAAAATTGTACGCCTCATAGGCACAGCATAGTGGTACAAAAATTTGTGTATATGAGACCTGTACGTATATACGTACATACCTATGTTGTACAAATAAATGATTTTGATTTTTATTATCTTTTACATAATACAAAATCATATTTTCTGGATTAACTCATGATTACAGCTAACTTTTACTATGGGACCATCTTTGAAAAAGTTACCATAAAATCTACATTTCCATACAAATTGTGAAACCAGCTGTCGCTAGTCACAATCTAGTTGTCATTAATATTTATACAATTATCCATACTGATCTCTTTCAAATGTGTATGCATATTAATGCACTCGACCTAGTAAAAGTTGATCGCAATCATGAGTAGATCCAGAAAATATAATTTTGTATCATGTAAAAGATTTCACCCTGTATGACTAGCGTTTGGAAAAAATCAAGTGTTTATTTCGGGAAATTGGGTCAAAATTCTTTTAGTTGTCTTGTTTCATACGACTTTGTCACGCTTTTACGAGTAGTTGCTGTTTCGACTCAGGATATTAAAAAAATCCGGTGCACTTGTATTTCTTTTTCATGCTAGATTTTAATCTATGAATGAGAAATTGAAAACAAAACATCTCATACAAAAATCAACACTCCGTCATAATTTTTAAGGACACAAAATAAGACAACGAAAAAAATTTTGACCCAATTAAGAAACTTTAGATATTTCGGGTTTTATAATCATTGTGACAGTGATTGACACTCCTTCCATCTATTTCAATAGGCATGATGACTGGCAAGTCAAATCAGCATCTTTTTTCAAACTGTCAAAACGATCACCACTATGGAATTTTATATGAAATACTCAAAAGTGACGTCACGTTTGAGCACTGCCAAATGACTACTCTTTTAAGTTCTTTTCAATTTATTAAATAGATGTTATGTACAAAAACTACTGCAATCTACATCTTAGTAATAATTCCTTCGTGTATTATGTCGTGCATAATGTTAAATAATTTATTTCAACTACAGTCATCATCCCTATTGACTTATCCTAGATGACATCGATTTCCTATTTTGTAAATTAACTTTAGAATTAACTTACATTGCCAGGTTCAAAATAAGATTTGAAGAAAATACTATGGTGGGCCTTACAAGGATATAGGCATGTTCTGCGACCATATACAGTCGTGGTCCACTAATTAAGAACAGTCAATGTATAACATAAAAATGGCATAACACGCCTATATTCATCATTTGTGTGCATTGTTATTTACGAGAATATGAGTTATTATTCAACTTGATTATTCTAAAAATCAATTTAAACAAGTATTAGCTGTAAAAACTTTATACATAATTAAATAAAAGCGATTGAACTTAACATGTCTCTAGACGAACAAAAATAATCTGGCACACTAATTAAGAACACAACTTAAAACTACAGAATTCAACTAGAAAATTCTTCGGTTACATTAATATTTGGTATGAAACCCAAAGTTCTGTTCCTACGCATGACATCTCTTTGACATAGACTCCACTAAAACCCTGCATCGCTCCACAGGTATAGAATTCCAGGCTTCTAGTGATGCCTCATAAAGCTCGTTTAAATTTTTTATATTTTTATTGACGAGACTTTTTTTCACATCGTTCCAGAGATTCTCTATGAGGTTAAGATCGGGACTGCAGGAGGGCCAAGTCATTACAGAAACATGATTACAACGAAACCATTCTTTTACAGATTTTGCCATATGCTTAGGATCGTTGTCTTGTTGAAATGTACCATACAACTGGTAAATTTTCTTCAGCATACGGCAACATGGTGTTTTCTAGAATATTTTTGTACACATACTGGTCCATAATACCATCAATCCGGACCAATGGCCCCACCCCATGCCACGAAAAACAACCCCATAGTTTAATGTTTTCGCCGCCATGTTTGACGGTTACGGACTACGCTCGTATACTTGGGGTCGAACGCGGTATTTGGTGGTCGATGAACGTAGACTTGACCGTCGGAGCCTATCCTGTTAATTTTAGTTTCGTCAGACCGTAAAACGTGTTTCCACTGCGATAACGTCCAATTTTTGTGATTTTTCGCAAATTCAGTTCGTGCGTCTCTGTTCTTCTTACTTACTAAACGCTTCTTGCGAGCTATTCTGCCAAATAAATTTGCTTCGTTCAGTCGTTTTCTAATAGTACGAGCCGCCAGACCGGGTTGATCTCCAAAAATTTTACGTTTAATCTCAACAGAAGAAAGTTTAGGATTCTTTCTCGCCATCCTTACGATAAGAGCGTCCGTTCGAGGAGTCGTCTTTCGTGGCCGTTTCTTTCGTTGGACCTTCTAACATGTTCCATGAGCCTTAAAATATTTTATGGCGTTGGATACTCTAGTCCTAGAACATTTAAGGTGGTCAGCGACTTTTTGATAGCTCCATTTCTTGTTAAAAACCAACGATATTATGATTTCTCTGATAGTGCCATCTGAACTCCGTTTTTTTTTCCATTTTCACAAAAACAATAAGCACGTTTTATTGACAGAAAATGCAGGACCTCAAAATACGTCAAAGTGTAGGCTATATTCAATTATTTTTGAAGATACGAGGATTCAAACACAGTGTTCCTAATTAGAGTGCCAGTATTAATTATACTAGATAAAGTCCCAAATTTGTATTCCTATTAATTATTTATGTTTGCGAACTAAAGTACATGTGTATAGTCAATTGAATGGTCTCTAGATTCATGATAAATCATGTGTTAAAGGCGGTTGCCTATTATTTATATATTCTGCTAATAACAGCTGATTTTTCTCGGTATAGTGGTAAATAACCTATTTGTTCTTAATTAGTGGGCCACGACTGTATAACATGGACGTCTAACGCCAGCTCAAAAATGCCTCCAAAACCAATTGTTCAATTGTGCCAAGATGGGCAGGACATAGCGCTTTTCTCAACACCGCGCATATTTCGGCGCAACATCTTTGACAAATGTTTATAGAATATAGCCAATCAAAACTTTGATGGACCAATTACAACTACTTTTAAATGGCGGTTTAAGTTTTTATAGGGTGACATTGAAATTCATTGACGTGATGCATTAAAGAGGGGGTGACATTTGTCAACTAAAATTCAGGACCGTTTTGGAAAGGCAATTACTATGGCGTGCGGCTTCCATGTTTTATTTGTTCGTAGGACATGTTATAATAACCAAACCCCGGAAGACGGGAGCAAAAATGCGTTTGTCACTAGTGCTTAGTTAAATATCGACTTTTCTATCGACATCCATACCAACATTTTATGAATTACAAATGTATTAATCAACAGTAATTTAGGCAACCGTACGTAATCAGAGGCATTGCGATTTAAAATTGATAAACAATAATATGTCAATAATACCTAGTACCATAGGACAGTTACAAAATCGAAATTAAAGCCTAAAAAGCAGCTTGAATGTCGCTCAGAATTTCAAAGGGCACTTGTTAAGATTACTTTTACATCCTCGGCGAAATTATTCAGAAAAAATATCAGAATGTGTTGACTAAAAAAATTGGTGAATTCATATTAAAAATCTTATATATTTTTTGATATCTGGAAAAGAAGTGGAACTACTAGGGATACATAATTAGCATAATCTATAAATTTCAAATTAAAAATCGTTCATATGGATGTCGATAGAATAGTCGATATTTAACTAAGCACTAGTGACAAACGCATTTTTGCTCCCGTCATCCGGGGTTTGATAATAACACTCGTTGTTCGATCAGGTTTCCAACCGTCCTTTGTGATAGCGTGTCGCACGGTGAAGTGCGAGATAGTCTGCGGCCTGAAGAAGGGACGAGCTGATAAGGTCGACAAGATCAACCCAAAATGGCGGCAGACGGGGGACTACGGGTAACTATACACTTGGCCCCTATACCACAAAACTTTACAAGCGTACAATTCTACAAAATTGTCAACTTTTTGTATGGGAATTTATACCACAAAACTTTACAAGCGTACAATTCTACAAAATTGTCAACTTTTTGTATGGGAATTTATACCACAAAACTTTACAAGCGTACAATTCTACAAACTTGTCAACTTTTTGTATGGGAATTTATACTACAAAACTTTACAAGCGTACAATTCTACAAAATTGTCAACTTTTTGTATGGGAATTTATACCACAAAACTTTACAAGCGTACAATTCTACAAAATTGTCAACTTTTTGTATGGGAATTTATACAATTTTGTAGAATTGTACGCTTGTAAAGTTTTGTGGTATAAGCCATCGGCCTATTAAATACACATACCTTAACATTTACCATATAATCAACCTATCTCAGTCCACTGCTGGACTTAGGCCTCTCTTTTTAAATATCGCGTTGATGGACACTCGGGTAAATTGCTAGTAACTGGCCACCCTCCGGTAACTAGCCACCTTATATAAAAAATAATTCTATGTACTTGTAATTAGAATTCATTTTGGAAAAGGGAGAGTGATTGACATTGACATGACTCATCGTTTTAAAATGAAATCTAACTATAACTACATAGAGTTCATTTTTATATAAGGTGTCCAGTTACTGGAGAGTGGCCAGTTATTAGCAATTTACCCTACGTTCAATTAACCGTCGTTAAGCATATACTCTGTTTGGTTAGGTATTTAAAAAAAGGTAAACAATCTTGCAGCATCTTTTTATTGAGTAGAAAATTAAGTTTTAGCAAGTATACATAATATAACAAGGAAATACAGTGATTTACATTGTTTTGATTCATTAAGTACCTAGTTTGGATTTTTATATGCATTTTTCAATAAAAAGATACTGCAAGATTGTATTACCTTTATTTAAATACCTAAACAGAGTATACATCGCGAACGCCTATAGGCGTCCTGTCCTGCAAAGTGATATCCGTATAGCCGTATTAGGAGGTAAATGCCCATAATCGCCACACTGGGCGATCGCAGTAATGTGCCCACTACATCCATATGTATGATGATGCTGCTGCCCGTCATTCTTCTATAAACGAATTTATTGACACTTCAATCCTTTAGTCGACTTACGACACCCAAGAGAGAATTTGTATTTTACTACCGTCGGCACATGGCAAACCTTACCTTAGGCACTGGTCTCACCGCGAGCTACTAAGCTATGAACTATCGGCTATAAACACAAACAAAAGATACGCTCTCCCGTGTAAATAAACGAGACACGGCGATTCTCGCCCGGCGGTGATAGCTGATAGCTGGGCGAGTACCGTCGTGTCTCTTTTATTTACACGGGAGTGCGTATCTTTTGTTCGTGTTTATAGCCGATAGTTCATAGCTTAGGAGCTCGCGGTGAGACTAGTGCCTAATACTCGTACAATATTAAAAAGTTACAAGTAATTTCACTCCCTTTGTAAAACTGTTAGGAATCTTTTCACAAACTTGCAATGAAATGTTGACATTACGTATGTTAAATTGGTCCAGGAAGTACCATGTCGCTGGTTCATAACTTTGCATGTTATAATATAACTACTTAGCAGTCCAAGGATGGCAAAGTACTGGAAATAATTTGCTTTTGAGAAGTGACAGAACATCTTGGCCTTTCACCGTAAAAAAACATGGAACATGTCAATTGAAAGATTACTACCTCAGTTTAAAAACACGGTGGTAGTGTAGTATGTTCTTTTATTGAAATAAATTTATATTATATATATATTGTATTATTTTTTTATTGTATGTTATGTTTACATATCTATGTATGTATGTAAGTTTATAGCCTGGCTTTTGTTATTTTTATGTTCTCAGTTTTGATTTGCCTACTTCTTAAATGTAATTGTGATAGTTTCCATTACCCAAAGGTTGTCTGGAAGAGATCGCTTATTAGCGATAAGACCGCCTGTTGTCTACCACTGTTTTAGTTTTCTTTTGTCTGTAGTTTTATTTGTTTATTTTCTGGTGAACAATAAAGAGTATTTATTATTATTTGTATGTCTTTGCCATATCTCGGGACCATGGGGTCCCGGGCCTTTGGGAGGCATGCGTGGGGCCGAAGCCAACAGCGCAGAGGCCCTTTAAGACAATTAATATAAAGCAAGGGATACACGAGGCGGATACCATCCCCGACCGCACAATATGATACGTCCGGAGATGGTCCCCGCCAGGTGCAAAGACTATTGCAGTGCAGCACTGTGACTGCGATGGAAACTAAGGTCATGGGCTATGGTTGGTATATTGGATGGACTGGATACTGGGTTATGGGAGGAGACTAGCGGACACCTACCGTGACAATCAGTCTCAAAATTGTAAAAAGGCAGGTGGTGACTCGCCAACTCATTTAGTGGGCCCTACAAACGGCCGCACGCACAGTGCGACAATAGCGCAACACTTCAGAGCGGCTTTGAGGTTGTCGAGAGGTGAGACTGCGGTAGCCAGATCCCGGTAATCCGTTCAAGGGCCGCCGGCGTTATGACATTTTACACTTCCAACATGGAGCATAGGTCCCGCTCTTGCGAATCCACTCTGGCCGGCCGGTCAAGGCAAGCACAGAGGCGAGGGCCATATAAAAGGGCCCTCTGGAATAGGGGTCCGCGGTGTCGCCACTCACCGTCAGCTCGCCACAAGCTGCCCCCGCGGGTTTATTATTATTATTATTATTATTTAAAAAATTGCCGTGTAAACTTACACTTTCTTTGCAATATTGTAGATTCGTTATTTGTTTGTACTGTGAAATTGACTTCCGTTTTATTATTTCATTACAAGTTTGAGAAAAGCACTTGCTTCGCCTGAAACGTAGCATAGTATATCTACGCAGCCTACTAAGTTTGGTTTCCCAGCGTGTACAGTAATGTACAGTAATACAATACACCGTGTTTTTATTGATTTCCGTTAAATTAAAGGGAAGCTTATTTAGGTCAAAAATGATCTATTTCTCTAAGAAACTAGTGTCTTAACTCTTACTGTTATTGAGTTATTAAAAAAATAAGTTTAATGACTGAACAAGTGTATTGCGACCTTTATTACATCCTAATGTTACTTATTTTGACATGTGCCGTCAGCAGCCGTCAGTCGCCCGAGATCTTATTTTTAAGGTTCTCTCACACTTACCATTACAATTATTATGTATGAAAACGAAAAAAATTTTTTTTTTCGAAATTAACAATATCTGATACACCAGGCAACTTCTATTAATGTTCCATGCAAGTAACCTGTCCAATTTAACGGAAATCAATAAAAACACGGTGTACTATTAATATAAAATGCATGGTTCCAGTGTGATCCACTTCTGCCGCAAAGTGGAGAAGATGAAGGTAGCGGACCGGCCCTGCCCGGCCTACTGCGAGGAGTGTCTCGGCCTCTCGTGTCCGTCTTGCGAACAGTTCTGGTGACCAGGTAATTACTGATGTAGCGCAATGAGGGTTTTTGATACTTTATCTGCCGCTATGGGGAGGTGAGATGGCAGCACTGAGCCGACCGTATAACGAACTGTCAAAATAAATACGCGCATTTAATTTTCAACATATTTATAGGTTTATTTATTCTGAAAACCATTACTTTAGTCATATTGTTACCTAAAATAAATAAATAAAATAGTTCCAAGTCAATTCTCATGAAATTAACAAAGTTATAGTAATTATTTTGAATACCAGTGACTTTGAGCGCCTGTTTTAGAGTTCAATCTTCAGTTCGACGACCATGTATTAGTCGTAATCCATTACAAAATCAATTCTCTTCCAAATAAAATAGAATTTCAATATTTTAGGCCCAGGTGCCTATGAATAGTATGAATCTGACAGCTGTCGAGACCAGGGGCGTACGAAGCGCCGCCTGGTGGCAGAAAAAATATCGAAAACCCTCATTGTTATTGGTTCCAGTGTGATCCACTTCCAAAGTGGAGAAGATCGTCTTGCGAACAGTTCTGGTGACCAGGTAATTACTGATGTAGCGCTATTGTTATTGGTTCCAGTGTGATCCACTTCCAAAGTGGAGAAGATGAATGGCCTACTGCGAGGAGTGTCTCGGCATCTCCACTCCGTCTTGCGAACAGTTCTGGTGACCAGGTAATTACTGATGTAGCACAATTGTTATTGGTTCCAGTGTGATCCAACGTGAGTAATATGTATACGTAAGGGGTGTACCGATAAAAAACTGGCAAATTCAAATGAAAAAATCGGGTCAATATAGTTAAAAAGCTGTAATTTTTGGCTTTTGTAATTTACTAAGAGGTCTTAAATTAGCTAACTTTGGTCCTTTTTTGTTGCTACTGCAATTTCAGTATTCGCAATACAAGTTCTCCAGAACCCCTTCGAAATCTATTTTTCCAAGCGCTTTTTTTTATTCCCCACTGCACGATTTCGTGTTCTGCAGAAGTGACCTATATTTCTGGTTAATCTCCATGTTTTTTTTAATATACCCCTGCCTTGGGTGCAGTAATACTCTGTGAAAGGAATTATGTCACATATTATGTGAAATTTTTATGGGTCTTTAATCAATTATTTAATCCTATACAAATCTTAGTCTCTTTGGCATAGTTTTTTATGAAGCGAAATGAGTGACAAAAAGTAAGAAGCATACTATCCTTTTGGCCTTGACTTATGTCAAGGATATCTTAAGGAACACGACAAGAATAGCCAGATATATTGACAACAGTCCCATAATTTAGAAAACTGCATACAAAAAAAGAAAAAAATGTTTGGAAAAGATAGTTTGGAAGAGGTTTCGAAGAAGCTGTACTGTGAGTACCTGAAATGCAGTAGTGACACAAAAATACTACAGTCAGCTAAGTTAAGACTTCCTGGTTAATTTCCAAAGCATGACATTGTACAGTTTCTAAATAAAAGTCACTTGTAATTAAAATACACATTTGCTTTATTTACTGTACCAAACTTATATTTCAGATTTAACTAATAAACAAACACGTATTTGCACTCGCTCGCCGATATGCAATAATCAATCTGTCAAAATGACATCTACTAGAGATGTCCAAATTGTACAATACTAGGGGTGAGAACTCTACAGACATTATAGCTACCTAACTATATCGGTCCGATTTTTTCATTTGAATTTGCCAGTTTTTTATCGGTACACCCCTTATACCAAATTGAAAATGTCAAGTACTGAGCTACAGACAAACACACGGACATGGCGAATCTTCAAGAAACTTCTAAATTGCAGGTAAGGTAAGGTGGTTTAAGATGTAACGGTCTTTTTAATGGGGAAAGACAAAAAGCTACAGGCAGATGCTGTGCCAGAAGGACGACTTTTCCCACATTACCTTACTCAATATTTTTGAGTGATGCTATGCCTCTTATATTCCAAATAGTCTGGTTCAAATTGAACGGATGTTTACAAAAACAACATAACTACATTGAGCATAACTTTACAGGAGAGCGATAAAACTAAATTCCTTTTTAAATAATATTCATTAAAGCTTAATATTCAGAAGCGGTATAGATATATAACCACTTAGTTAAGATTACCCGTTTATTTGTGTTTCGGCTCATTACTTTTTTTGGAAAAAATAAAATAAGCCTTGCCACTTACGTTGTTTTTGTAAAATTTTGAGTAGTTACGTTGTTTTTGTGCAAAACTTGCACATTTTTGGAAAAGTATTTTTTTTATTGTAAAAATATCGTCATATACGCTAATATTCCCCATTTTATAAGTCGATTTAAAATATGGTTTACTCTGAGTATTAATGCTGTAGTTTTATTCGACACTTTTTAGTGCAGTTTAGTATGGGAAATAAAATATTTTAAATTTTTTTGCCAAACGGGAAAGTTTTTAGATATTTTTTTTTCACATTCTGTAGCTCCTTTGATGACGAACATTACAGTACCTATGACATCAAAAACTCAAATTTTGAAAAATGCTAGTTATGTTGTTTTTGTAAACATCCCTTCAATTGTCTGGCGGAACCAGACTATTTCAAATATAATTTTGAAATAGAAGAGGTATAATTTTTTTTACAACAGGTACCAAATAGTACAAATTCAATACTAAATAATGCAATATGAATCGATCGAATTCAGGATCTGGTCCCGCCGTTATAACGGTTACCAGCCATTTTTGATATTTGTATACTCAATATATCTTTTTTGTTTCAGATATGGCTTCAAGCTCATCTTCACCTACAAATTAGTGCCATTTATTGTACCTACTCATCAAATCAAATTTATCTCTTTTTAAAACTTTCAAACCTTTATACAATGTTGTAAATAAAAGATTTTAATTCAGATTAGCCTTTTTATTTACATTATCATACACCAATGTACAAATATATCTTACAATGTATATACAAGAGTCAATAAATAAAGAAACTTAATGTAATTAACATGTCCATACAATTGGATTATAATTGCCGATTTCTATGAATGAACTTTTCCTTTCAAAACGGAAAATAAATTCCGTTTTGGTAATCAATTACGAAACGGTGAAAAATAATTCTTCTTACGTAGGTAACTACGAAACCATAATTACGAAAACGGACCAAAGGGAACTTTTGACAGTTTAGAATACTACATTACTACTGAGGCCGGGACCAAAGGGGTTGTCGGCCGAAGACATTTAAAATAGATAGGCCTGAGGCGGACAATCCCATATTTCCGACCGAGGTATGTATAGTGCTTTTCTCAAACATGCAATGAAATAAACAACAAAAACATGAAAGTTTAATTTTTTTATATGCATACTGCATAGTGGCCGAATGTCATGATGCCTGTGCCACAAATTTATGCCTGGGCCTTCAAAATTTGTATTAAATTCCATTAACGACCTTTTCGTCGCACCTGAAACGTCCTCCGCAGCCTATTATAAGGAACAACAATATTTCATTGCATGTTTGAGAAAAATAACATTATTCCTACTACCATAACCGAATTATTCTGGCTCCTATGCCAGTGACAGAAAAACGAACATTTTTAACACAAATGTGTCACTGGCATAGGAGCTCTATAAGATAATTTCGATCGGTATAGCATTAGCTGTTATAGTTTCCGATTTCTAAGAATGAACTATTGACAGTTTAGATATTAGCCTTATATACAGTGTGTGGCCTTTAACCCGGGAGAAAAATGAAATGAGTGACTCCTTAGACAATCGGCAATAATCCTGTAAAGGTCCCGGTGTTTCAAAGTGGTTAAGTTCAGAGATATTGTCATTCAAAGCTATGGACCTTTAGTACTGAATCTTGGCAGTACGATGTCGTAGCTTGTCAGTCGCAAGACATCTTGATAGTATACCAGGTACGAAGTCATAACAATAATTTTGTTTTTATTTTTACACTAATTTGTTACGGTTTAAAAAAAAATTACATTTTTCAATGATTTAAAAATGATAAGTTATTGATAGCTTTTAATTCAAGTAAATGAACCCATAATAATGAAAAATACATGAACAAAGAATTACAAAAAAATGTATTTCTTTGTTAATTACAATATGTGGAAATGATTGTTGATCAGCTTATTAATGCACCGTTTAAATTTGCGCCCCGGTTGTAGGTCACACACTGTATATATGACGTTAAGACTATGGGACAAATGGCGAGTCTTATCCTCATATTAATAAGGATTAATTTATAACTGTCAAAAGTTCGTTCTTAGAAATCGGCAACTTTAAACAGTACCGGAGTCGCATTTATTTTGTGAAATTTAATTTGTTAGAGCATTATCGAAAACGTCAGCTATTATAGCAGGCTATATCGTCGTGTATAATTCGACAATGGCGGTAAAATATTAAACAACGCTACGTATTTCCTTAACTACACATTTATTTCACAATTTCCTTTATTTACAATATTATACATAAAGACCAAACCTACCTTATTTAACTAGTATAAATAATGATTTCATCATTAATGCTTTTGGCAAATAGCAGCAAAAGCAATTCACTTTAAAACTGAACATTTTTTTCACCATCGACATTTTTTTTTCTACAAGTATCCAATCTGTTTCTTAAAGGTTAGCTGGAAGAGATCCCTTATAGGGATATGTTCGCCTTTGTACCTACATCTCTGTATAATAGTGTTATAATATGTTTTGTGTACAATAAAGTGATTTACCACTATACAGGGTGTTCCACGAGCCACTGAAAACCTTGAACGGGGTGATTTAACTGAATAATTTTTACTAAGGAACCCAGAAATCTCAAAAAAAAAATTGCCTTTTTCATATGAAATGTGATCAATCGGTCAAAATGTATGAAAAAGACAATTTTTTTTAGATTTCGTGATTGGCCCCATATTAAAAGTTGTTCAGTATAGCCTACTAAATCACCCCGTTCAAGGTTTTCAGTGGCTCGTGGAACACCCTGTATAACTATAACAATTTATCTTGAAAAACCATTCGAGATAACCTGTTTTCCCGTTAATATTGTCTATTATTTTTTCTCAAGCCATGACAAAGCCTGACTACTTGGTAGGGGTGTCACAAGCGCGTAGTTCAAGGGTTAATGGCGACCCATCCGTTGTTTCCATCCGGTAATGTGATCTGCACCACTCGAACTATACCGCCGTTCTCGTCTACCATCTAAGGAATAGATAAATGAAATTATTTTATAATAGTTATTTATGTGGCTGGCGCATAATAAGAGGCATTAAACATGAGTGTTTAATGCCTAATTATGTACAGTCACATACATAACTTTATCTACATCCTTATCATAAGTTTAGAATGACAATTTACCTTTATTTACATCAATATCCACTAAGTAAAATACCTCTAAATATAACAATTCAAATCAGTTGAAATTACTCAATTTGTGTAACAATATCCTACAATAATTATGTTTGAAAAAAAAAAAACAAAAAGAAGTTGACTTTATAATGTTAACATTAATGTACTGACACCGAAACTTTAAAGTTAATATTATGATGCACTGTACTTTAATGTTAACATTATGATACAGCCACAGACACCGGTTTCTTATTATAGGTCATTACATTAGCGCTTCTGAATATATAATAGGATAATTATGATATGGAAGTAGATAAACGAATTTAGTTTTTGTACGACGTTTTTTAGTACAGATGGCCCTCCGAAGTTTTGGACCTGACGTAAAATGACACACTTCTCTAAAAAAAAGTACACTATCTGTACTCATAAATGTTTTTTATAACCAAGTATTTTAACTAATATTGAAGTTAATATTCGGTCTGAATATTCCGATTTTTCGTTTCCATTATAAGGCTCTGAGCCTGCGTTCACGCGTGTTGTGACTAAATACACGTTTAACCGTTTAATTATATTTTTACCCCCTTATTCATAAACGTCTGCTAACTTAACAAGCCGCTAATAATTGTTTGTTCCTTTCGGTCTTAACAATGTGTCCATAAGAGCAAAAGGGACAAACAATACTTAGCGGCTTGTTAAGTTAGCAGACGTTTATGAATAAGGGGGATAGTTATTATGTCTGTCTCATCATCATTTTTATTTCATCATCATCAGTCTCAGTCCACTGCTGGACGTAGGCCTTATTTTATTTTATTTTATTTTATTTTAGGCCTTAGATTAACTTTGCGTATGGCCACATTGGTGATGCCCATAATCGCCACACTGGACAAGCGGGTTGGTGATCGTGTTACTCATAAAATCATATTAAATCAGCCGTGTGGTGACGGCAGTAAGAATACATTTGTCACCACCCCAACTCCTGCGGGTGTCGTAAGAGTCGACTAAGGGATTGAAGTGTCACTGACCATTCTACAAGATTGATGATGGGCAGCAGCGTCATCATAGTGGACACATTACTGCGGTCGTCAATCCGCTTGCCCAGCGTGGCGATTATGGACATTTACCTCCTAATACGCATAGTTAATAGGAGAGGCCTACGTCCAGCAGTGGACTATCTGATGATGATGAATGTTAAATACGTATTAGGTACCTGTGATTCGCCTTCAAGTTGATCAGCAGTAACGGCTTCAAGGAAATTCGATTCATTCTTCAATGCTCCCTCCAAATTATCTGAAACGATCAAAAATGTCTAATAGTTGAAAATGGTTGGAAATTACATCAAGTTGAAAGATAACATGAACTTTTTCACTTTTTGTGACACCCAATTTAACGTCAAAATAAAAAACCTTAGTTGTAGTCAGCTTTGTAACCATAACCATTTCGACAATAACTCGGTTTTCGTGTTAAGTTTACTAACTATAAGCAGTAGTATAATACAAAAAACCGGTCATATTTAAATTCCTAAAGCTATCGTACTTTTCGTTACAAAGCTAACTGCAATTAAGGTTTTTTTTAATTTCATGTTCCTAAAAGTGAAAATGCCTATACATCAGTACCGGTCAAAAGTATAAGTTTACAGCACGATTTTATCGATACAATCGACTTTTTGGGCGATAATTTTTCCAGTGTTCGAATAGAATTTTGTTTTTTATTGATATGTCCCTGATTTTTGATCAATTTCTATTTAATTAGTCATTAATTTCGAACCGATCAAACGCTGTATTTATACTGTCTTTTGATACTTACCTGTAAATTATTATTGGATCAGTTATACAAAACGGTTCGCATATGACCAATTAATCTAAAATGGCTACATTAATCTAAAAGAATATACAGGGTGAAATTTTAATAGTTGTTCTCCATTTAAGGGCATGTTCAGTATCGTAATCCGCTTAGGAAAAACGCAGAAAGACATTTTTTCCTAAAAAAAATCGATTTTCTAAGGAGCGTCCCATATATTTTTTTCTTTTCACGTAAAACAAAAATTCTTCTCTTTACCTAATTGGAAAACGATACTTAACAAGCCCTTTTTTAAACAGGGAATAACCATTGAAATTTCATCTTGTATTAATACTTACAAGTAAGAATGTCTTCGTCTTGCACAAGATTGAGCGATGTATTCCCTTCCTGAAGGATGTATTTCTTATCGCCTATGTACACTGTGCCTTGGGTTTCTGCAATTATCAATCATGTTGAAATTATAATGAAAATATGTAGTTAGTATTGAATACCTCGTAAATCTATGTGGCCAAATAGTTGGATACACTATACTGAAAATAGATAAAGACTTTATTCAATTTCAATGAGGGTTTTTGATACTTTTTCTGCCGCTATGGGGAGGTGAGATGGCAGCACTGAGCGGGAGTTTTGACGAATTGTCAAAATAAATACGCGCATTTAATTTTCTATATATTTATAGGTTTATTTATTCTGAAAACCACTTTAGGAATATTGTTTTTTAAAATAAATAAAAAAAATAGTTCCAAGTCAATTCCCATGAAATTAACAAAGTTAGAGTAATTATTTTTAATACCAGTGACTTTGCGCGCCTATTCTATAGCTCAGTCTTCAGTTTGACGACCGTGTATTAGTCGTAATCCATTACAAAATCAATACTCTTCCAAATAAAATAGAATTTCAATATTTTAGGTCCAGGTGCCTATGAATAGTATGAATCTGACAGCTGTGTGGACCAGACGCCTACTCTAGTGCCGCCTGGTGGCAGAAAAAATATCGAAAACCCTCATTCAAATATGATTAATATGACACATTGAACAATTTTGCTACTTTGGCTGGTATAAAATAGGACATTACGACACAAGAGCGAAAAACATGAAATTTGAAAGGGATGGCGATGTTTTAAATCGATACGAGTTACGAATTTCGTTTTTGCACGTGTCTCGTACGACGTTTTTTAGTGCAGATGGCCCTCCGAAGTTTTGGACCTGACGTAAAATTACACACTTCCGCACTAGAGCCTAAAACGGCACCATCTGTACTAAAATGTTTATTTTTTAATTAAACGTAGTATGTAAAACGTAATATAGCGTAAAATAATGAATTTAACTAAATGCTAATGTTGATATTTCACCCATAGACCACGAACATTGTAAACTGTTCGAAATGGGGGAATGTAGTTCAATTAATATACCTACGCGATATAATCCGTTAAAAAAGTTCAATTTTCATTTAATTTTAATAAATATTGAAAGGAAATCTTACTATTAGACTTTGCTTCTTCAGTTTCCAATTCTACTTCCTCCGTTGATTCGTAAACCTGCGAATGAAAACATTTGTTATTCATCAAAATCATAGAACGAAACATAGAAGAAAAGGGGTAAATAAAAATTATTGTAGACCATAGGGACGATCGGAACTTTCCGATCAGCAATCCTAGTCAAGATGCCACATCGTATACGATAAGCGATACGTTTGTTTTTTTTTTTTTTTTCCGTATTACTAATATGTAGTCTTGACACTTGGAGACTTTATACATCTCCGAGATTATCTTTTTATTTTAATTTTTCCTATTTTAATGTATATTATGTCGACACTTAGAGTCCTTTACACCTAAGTAATTTTAATTTTGTATTCAGATTTTCTGTCCTAGTTATTTCTATTTCTATTTTTTTGTTCTTGTGATAGTTGTCATATATGTAACGGGCAAGTACGAATATAAATTCTCATGAAACTAAATATGGTCAGCATTCATAGTATTTAAATTATATTGTCTGCCTGATAGCTTGCACAGTCATGCTCACTTTAAGGTCTCTGCTTACGGTGGCGTCGTTGATCGGGTCGCCACTTTCCCGAAAGAAGGTTGAGGGAGGCGATGGCTGAGATACGCGTCATACTCGTGAACGGGTGCTGTTTGCGGAGACCGGTCTAATCAAGCTCACTCATGGCTTAAATTCAAACAATTTTCCTGCTGTTCTTGATATGAGAAATTGAATTCGCTACATGTTTGTTTATTTATAATTATTTAATATTATGACGCATGGAGACCTTATACATCTCTGAAACATTTAGTGAAATGTATCCGTTTGTTTTCTTTTTACTCTGACAACTAGAGACCTTTACATCTCTAGCAGTATCATAATGCTAATTTTAACGTCTAACTAAAAACAATTGTATGCCCTTTTACATATATCTTTACATCTATACATTTCTCAAAATTCATTAAATTTATATAATTGTTCTGACTATTAGAGACTTCATCTCTAGTTAATGTACTATATCTGTATTTATATTAAATCAAATTTATGTTTGTTTTTAATTAATGCATGTTAGCCGTAAGATGTTATAAAACTATTATTTGAAAAAAGTAAGTCCCGCTGAGTTTCTTGCCGGATTCTTCTCAGGCAGTGGTGTAGGGTTAGAACCGGAGGTAGTTTTTTTTTCTCTCATTCGCTATTTAGTTTAACGATTCAAAAGCGCTCGTTGCTGGGCCTAATTGAATAAAGAATATTTTGACTTTGACTTTGACTTTGAACAAGGAGCGGAATTCTTCATAGCAAAAACTAAACTGTCAGAGGGATTGAACGAGGTGTTTTGTCGACTATCGATATATAATTGACACTTGACGGGTCGTCGCTAACTTCTATGACTGTATACTTCTACATAATTATTATACTAAAATTATTATACAGTGGCGGCAGATTATTAGAGATATAATTATTTTGTTCTATGCCTTTGTAATTAAAATTATTTTAATAAGTATGAAAAGTTAATCAAAAATGTGTATTCCAACATTTTTTAAATATGGTTTAGAGTTAGTTAAACAATTATTATACAACGTGTTATTCAAAACATAATTGGTGAACATAGTCTTTTTAAAATAAATCCAATGTTAGTAATTATGTCCCTAATTAACTATCTGGTCGCCACTGCACTCGTATATATCTAAAAGCCTTTCATTGAGTATAATTTTGTTTATCGATAGTCGATAAAACACTTCGTTCAATTCCTCTGACAGTTTGATTTTTGCTATGAAGGATTCCGCTTCTTGGTAATAACTGTATGAGATTTAAAGATTCGAACAAAAAGTTACGGGATCATTCTTCTTCTACTACCTAGCGTTATCCCGGCCTTTGCCAGGGTCCGCTTTCCTTACCGGATAATTACCATATATAATTACTTCGCGTACTAATTTCTAACCAACAAAGTCAACATTGGCGTACATTTTTGAGAAGAATAACTTACGTTGTCACCGGGCGCCAGATCGGTGACTCTCTGTATGGTGACGCGCGGTTGGTTCACCACTATAGATTCCGCTAAGTGACCCTGCAAATAGAATTAAAGGTTCGTCAAGACAATTAAGTATGTATTTAGGATTTTAAGTTTGATCGGCGTTTTTATATTATAATATCGCTTATAATTTATAAAATGGGATCAGGTTTTGGAGTTTCTTTGCAAAAACCAACGCGGTGAAAGTATAGTGAAAAAAAAGTTAGGTGATTAATCCTTACCCTGAAATATATGTTAAGTATAGCGACATTTGTCAAATACAGAGTGTACCCTGTCATACTTTCGCCAGGTTAAGGATATATGGATCTAGTTTATAAAGAACTTCAAAAAATTAGGTTTTCAATTCGAGTATTTTTTTTATCGATCGTGTATAACCCTGAAATGACCGTTGGCATAAAGTCGGGGTCTGATGATGGGATCTTGGAGAAACTGATGTTCATTTTTAAAGCATCATGATCTGTAAGTATCAGGTTTCAGGGATTTTTTTTTTTATAAAAAAAACCCGGCAATAGTAAGTTAGGTGAAAAACCCTTACACTGAAATATATGTTCAGCGATATTTGTCACGTACCCTGCCATATTCCCGTCGGGTTAAGGATATCTGTACATCAATACAGTTACTAATAAAATTAAATTATTAAAGCGTGCGAATATGTTGCCTTGTAGGTCAAAGGACTACCTGTTAATTTGTATCTTCAAATGAAACCACTCATATTATATCGATCGAACTTCACTTCAAGAAGTTCGTTTGATCATATATTGTAATAGCTAAATAAGCAGGTATTTTTGCCGTTAAAATGTTTTAATTTCTATTGCTTAAGTATAGGCTAAATATGCAGCAATACAAATTAAAAAAACTAACCCCCCACCTTTTGCACAGCAAAGCCCCATTTTTGCCCCAAACGACTGCATTATAAAGGGATCCGTAAAAATAGACCGTCGTCGGAATAAAATGAATACAGATTTCTTTAAAAAATAGTAATGAAAATACGGTTGGCGGTTGGGTATACAGGGTGTTTTTTTTTCGACCGTTCAAATTCTACGTAGTGAATGTGTAGGTCATACTCACCAACTTTTACTATGGGGACAAAGTCGAAATCGCGAAAAAAAAAATCAGCTGTTTCATACAAATTGGCGGCATTACGCCGGCCGAAATGTATGAAACAGCTGTTTTTTGTAACTGTATTGAAGTCTCTAGTTATTTCCAAACTACAATAAACTAACCTGTGTGTTCATGTGAGAGTAGAGCAGCCGTTTCCTCATATAGCCGGCGCCGCATACTAAACACTCGTACGGCTTCTTGTCGCTGTGCACGAACCGGTGCGTGTTGCGATTGTCGCGCGAGTTGAACGATTTGCCGCACACCTGAAAAAAGGTTAGTAACTGAGACTAAGATTTTCTCCTTTATTCATACGTCTATCAACGCTATTTTAGTTAAAATATGTTTTGCTCTTATCCGTCAAAGCTGGCAATGGTATTTGTATAATGTAGTGATAAAATGCAGATTATACACCGTGTTTTTATTGATTTCCGTTAAATTAAAGGGAAGCTTATTTAGGTCAAAAATAATCAATTTGTCTAAGAAACTAGTACCTTAACTCTTACTGTTATTGAGTTATTAAAAAAATAAGTTTAATGACTGAACAAGTGTATTGCAACCTTTATTACATCCTAATGAAACTTATTTTGACATGTGCCGTCAGTCACCTGAGATCTTATTCTTAAGGTTATCTCACACTTGCTATTTCAATTATTATGTATGAAACCGAAAAACAATAAAAAAAATTACGAATTAAACAAAAGCCGATATACTAGGCAACTTTTATTAATGTCCCAAATAACCTGTCTTATTTAACGGAAATCAATAAAAACACGGTGTACAACTAAGTTGCATGCTTCACAGATGTAAGGCTTCTCGCCGCTGTGTACTCTGATATATTATATTTCTTGTAATTCTCCGAATATGTATTCGACCAAATTAGTTGGATTTTTAAACACATTTCTATGAAAGTGGTTTAAATATCGCATTTTCACTAATTCGCAACTAAGTTACATACCTCGCATACGTAAGGTTTCTCTCCACTGTGTATTCTAATATGTTTCTTATAATGCTCCGGATACACGAACGTGGCTTTGCACACTTCGCATTTCAGCGGTCTCTCACCCGTGTGAGACGCCTTTATGTGGTAGTCTAATAGTCTATAAAAATAACATTTAATGATTTAATATAAAAAGTAAAGACACTGCAGCCACCGGGAAACTAAACTTACGTACGTAAGCATATTAATTTGAATAAAGATACAAAGTTTGCCAAGTTTGGTTTCCAACAAGTATAGTGCATTTATCAACCTTGCAATGAAATGAAAAATCTGAAATCAATTACATACATACAAATAACGAATTTACAATTTTACAAAAAGTTCAAATTACGCGTTTGTTTACACGTCATTTTTTTATCTGTTTAATGACTTTAAGGTAATCTTTCACCCGGCAACGTTGACATAAGTTCTGATTATAGGTAATTTCATCAGAGTTGAGATGAATGATTACACACACATCTAAATGAAGTACTAATTGCTTAAAATGTAATGAATGAATGTTTTGCGTCAAAACATTGAAGCAAATCCCTTGAACAAACTTTTTGGTCAATCTTACAGTTGCAATTGGGTTTGTTGTCAGTACGAAAAAAGAATACTAGTTTCGAATTCCCCGTGTGTTGACATGACATGTTGATGTGTGCGTGACCTCAACTCTCGTGGAACCACCTATAGTATTGAGAAGCTACTAACCTTCGTCTCTTGAATCGTTTGGGGCACTGGTCGCACTTATATCGTTTATCGTCGTAGTGCGTCGCTCTCTTGTGCGAGTGCAAGTTGGAACGTTGCGAAAACGTCGCGCCGCACACGTCACAGGCAAAAGGACGCTCACCTGAAATGAATAGGCATGATGATGTTGGAACATAGAGTTCTTATATGTGACCGATATAAACTAGCTGGTTAGAATAATAAAACTAATGTCAATGTTTGTTTACCTAGTCGCTCTGTCACGTTAGTTTATTACTTCAGTCTGCTTCAGTGCACAATATAACTCGGAACAGTTTACTGGTATTTCATTTACGGAACCTCCAACATGGTAGCAGAGCTGCGGTAATTACCAGATTCCAGAAAAAAGTGCGCGTGTGATTTCGATACAAATATTTTCAAAATTTATTCGCATGAAAACAAAAGATGGCATCTGCCAGTCAGAATGTTTCGATCGAAAAATTATCCGGAATTCAAAATTATAATTCATGGAAATTCGTCATGCGGATGGTGCTTATTCACGACGATCTTTGGGATTGTGTGGGAAAGCGTGAAAATAAAGAAATCGACGAAAAGAAGCAGGAGAAGGCGCTCGCGAAAATCGCCTTAAACGTACAGCCTTGTGTGTTTCCACTGATTCGAAACGCCAAGACGGCTCGCGAGGCATGGGACAACCTGCAGAAGGCGTACGAGGACAGAGGCTTGTGTAGACGACTCGGATTGCTTCGTACATTATTCGCTACAAAATTAAGCGAATGTGTGAGTATGGAGGCATACGTGAACAAGGTCTTGGATTCATCGCAACAACTGAGCGACATCGGAGCGGCTTTGGAAGACGACTTCGTAGCCGTAATTTTGCTCAGCGGTTTGACAAGCGATTATGATCCGTTGATTATGGCTCTAGAAAATTCGAACACGTCACTGTCAAGCGAAACTGTCAAATCAAAATTGCTTCAAGAAAATGCACGTCGTGATGAGAAAACCGAAGATACGACTGCTTTAGTTGCTCGAAAGACACGAAAACCAAATAAGTGCTTCAAATGCAAGAAGACTGGGCATTTTATGAAGGATTGTCCTGAAAAGTCTGACGGCAAGAAGAGTGGCCGTAAAGGCTCGGCGCTTCTCACGGCGTTGACCGCAGGTATCAAGCGCGACGTTTGGTACGTAGACAGCGGCTCATCCTGTCATTTATGCAATGACCGCACATTTTTATCGGATTTTTCGAACGAGAAACCGAAGAAAGTGTACATTGCCAATGGCGAAGCTCTAATGACGGCTGGACGAGGTACGGCGCAGGTTGTGTTCAAGGACAATAGCGTAAGAATGATAAGTAATGTGTACTTAGTTCCTAAATTGTCTACTAATTTGTTATCTGTAAGTGCCATGGTCAATAAGGGTTACAAAGTTGTGTTTTGTTCTGGTGTGTGTACAATCACCGAAAATGGGGAGGTTTTAGCTACTGCAACCGAGAGAGATGGTGTTTATCAACTTGATGCCATTGAAACCGTGTCTATTTTGTGTAGCGAACCATCCTCGCAGGCTATGTGTTCGTCTTTGTCTGTAGATACAGGTGACAGCGAGGCGGCGTCAGAGTGTCAACTGAAGGATGACAGTCGTCCTGTTGAACACGTCAAGCAAGCGCAGGCCCAAGCACCAGCGAAGCAGTTAACGCAACAAGTTTGGCATCGACGTCTGGCGCATCTGAACACCCGAAGCATGGAGTTATTGCGAAAAGGTATGGCTACTGGGATTTCTTATGATAACAATAACTTTCAGTCTTGTGTTTCCTGTGTTGTAGGTAAACAGACTAGGTTACCATTTCCAAAGAAATCTGTATCCAGGGCAAATGACATACTTGGGTTGATTCACAGTGATATTGCGGGACCACTTCCGTGTCCATCCATGGGTGGGAAAAGATATTTCCTGACGTTCATCGATGACCTGTCACGAAAAACTTTCGTTTATTTCCTTAAGAGGAAGGATGAGGTTTTCGAGATGTTCAAAGAGTTTAAAACTCTTGTAGAAAACCAAACCAATAAGAAAATAAAAGTTTTGCGAAGTGACAATGGTGGTGAATATGTCAATTCTAATTTTCAGAAATTTCTGAAGAAGCTTGGAATACGACATCAGACCACAGTACCAAGGTCTTCAGCGCAGAACGGTGTCGCGGAGCGCGCGAACAGAACCATCATGGACAAAGCCAGGTGCATGCTTCAGGAAGCAGGTCTGAAGAAGGAATTCTGGGCAGAAGCCGTTAACACCGCAGTCTACCTAAAGAATCGTTCTCCAACTAAGGCTGTGATGGGCAGTACACCAGAAGAGAAATGGACAGGTAAAAAGGAAAACCTTAGTCACCTACGTATTTTTGGTTGTCAAGCTTATGCTCTTCAGCACAAACGGGATAAATTGGATCCTAAGAGTAAAAAACATATTTTTGTTGGATACTGTGACGAAACAAAAGGTTACAGATTGATTGATCCGACCAACCCGAAAAATGTCATAAAAGCAAGAAACGTAATTTTTCTAGAACATGCTTTTTGGAATGACATATCATCTGATAAATGTGACAGTTCACGTTACAATCTCGTTGATCTGGCTAGCAACGATAAAACTGTCAATGATGATGCTCAAGTGCAACCGATGTTACCCACAGAGCCCGCAGAAACATCTACAGAAGACTGTCAAGATAATACTGTCATTACGGTAGATGATTCTGAGAGCAGTACTGAGACCCCAGATGACTCAGCGGATGAAACGTACATTCCAGGAGATTCGACACTGGAAGACTGCGAGAACTCTACAGAGGAATCCAGCGAGTTTGAGTCTGCGAGCGTAGCGCGCACTGCGTACAGTGACAGCGGGGACCCTCAGACAGTTCGTGAGGCACTGAATGGCCCGGAAGCTAAGGAGTGGAAAGCTGCGATGGCGGAAGAGTATAAATCCTTCATCGATAACAAATGTTGGACTCTGACTAATCGCGATTCGAAGCAACGGCCAGTTAAGTGCAAGTGGATCTTTAAAAGGAAACTTGGCCTGAATGGGGAAATTTTAAGGTACAAAGCGCGCCTTGTTGCAAAAGGTTACACGCAGAAATACGGTATAGATTACGAAGAAACGTTCTCTCCCGTAGTACGATATTCTACTATACGTACCTTGCTCGCTTTAGCTGCGGAACATAATATGAATATCGAACATCTGGATGTGAAAACGGCATTTTTGAATGGAGATTTAAAAGAAACCGTTTTTATGGAACAGCCAGAAGGCTATAAAATAAAAGGCCAAGAAGATAAAGTTTACAAGTTAAACAAGGCCATATACGGACTGAAGCAAGCTTCGAAGTCTTGGTATGATAAGATAAATGGCGTTTTAACAAATAAAATGAAATTCAAGCGATTATCTTCTGAACCTTGTGTTTATGTCAAGTCGAGTGGAAAATCTATGATTATAATTGCGCTCTACGTTGATGACATAATACTATTTTCTTCAGCTGATTGCCAAGATACGGCGAAAATCAAAGAGGAACTGAAGAAGGCCTTCGAAATAAAAGATTTAGGGCCAGCACATCACATTCTCGGAATGAGGCTTTGTAGACAGAATAACGAAATAACTCTAGACCAGTCGAGTTACATTAAGAATGTGCTAGAACGATTTCAAATGTCGGACTGCAAATCTGCGCGAACACCTATGGAAACAGGACTGAAGCTCGTGAAGTCAACTAAGAAGGACTGTACTTACGACTACAGAGGCCTGATAGGCTGTCTCATGTACATAGCAGTGTGTACGCGGCCGGATATTGCACATGCTGTCAGCTCACTCAGCCAGTTCAACGATGCTTACGACGAGACTCACTGGAAGGCGGCAAAGCGCGTTCTTCGCTATCTTAAAGGTACGCTTAATTATTCTTTAACTTTTCAGAAGTCAGGTTTGAATATTCTTGCGTATGCGGACGCAGATTATGCGTCGAATGAGGTCGACCGTCGATCTTATACCGGTTTCGTTTTTAAAATTGGCAATTCTACCGTCTCTTGGGAGAGTAGAAAGCAGAAAACAGTGGCTCTTTCTAGCTGCGAAGCGGAGTATATGTGTCTGTCAGATGCTTGTAAAGAGGCTCTTTTTCTGCGAAAGTTTCTGTTCGAAATTTACGGGGTACAGTACAAAATAACTTTGCACAATGACAATCAGTCAGCACTGAAGTTGTGCACTAATTCTATGTACCACGCCAGAACAAAACACATCGATGTCAGACATCATTTCATCAGGGAAATCATTGAAGAAGGTACGGTTACCTTAAAGTATCTTTCCACTGACCAAATGATCGCTGACGTGTTAACGAAACCTTTGACTAAAGAAAAACACGATAAGTTCGTTTCTCATTTATTTATTGCACTAAATAAGTGAGGTCTTGGATTTTAAGTAATGTACTTGCAGAAGTATAGATTATTTTGGATCCGTGTCATATATGTTTTGAATGTTTTCTTTACTATTTATATGTGACGGATACTTTGATAATTTTATACTTTTGCTAATGTTTTTGCTGTAGATAGTTTTTATTCCTTAGGGCAGCAGATGTGTCATTGCTTTATATATATCCTTATTGTGTTTATTGTTGTGTGGCTATATAAATATTTGTAGTTTATATTGGATCAAGGGCCAGTGTTGGAACATAGAGTTCTTATATGTGACCGATATAAACTAGCTGGTTAGAATAATAAAACTAATGTCAATGTTTGTTTACCTAGTCGCTCTGTCACGTTAGTTTATTACTTCAGTCTGCTTCAGTGCACAATATAACTCGGAACAGTTTACTGGTATTTCATTTACGGAACCTCCAACAGATGACAGGCAAGTCAAATCAGCATCTTTTTTCGAACTGTCAAAACGATCACCACTATGGAATTTTATACGAAATACTCAAAAGTGACGTCACGTTTGAGTACTGCCAAATGACCTACTCTTTTAAGTTCTTTTCAATTTATTAAATAGAAGATCGATACAAAAAATACTGCAATCTACATCTTAGTCATAATTTCTTCGTGTATTATGTCGTCCATAATGTTAAATAATTTATTTTAACTACAGTCATCATCCCTATTGTTATAATTTAGACATTGAAAGAAACAAGCAAAAAAAAATCATAATAAAAATTAGCCTTATGTGTCAGCCTCCGTAGCCTAGTTAGTAGTGACCCTGCCTACGAAGCTGGAGGTTCCGGGTTCGAAATCCGGCGAGGATTTTGATACGTAATCGACTTTTGGACTATTATTTTGTCTTTGGCAATGCTCCAAATCTACATCATCATCATCATCATCAGCCTATGTTAGTCCACTGCTGGACGTAGGCCCCTCCTATTAACTATGCGTATAGACGCATTAGGAGGTAAATGCCCATAATCGCCACGCTGGGCAAGCGGATTGGCGATCGCAGTAATGTGTCCACTATGATGACGCTGCTGCCCATCATCAATCTTGTAGAATGGTCAGTGACACTTTAATCCCTTAGTCGACTCTTACGACACTCGCAGGAGGAGTTGGGATGGTGACAAATGTATTCTCACTGCCGTCACCACACGGCTTTCCAAATCCACTGTAATGTAAAATTATATGTAAAAGTAATATTACCATTATGTATCCGCATATGGTCTTTAACCTCAGCCCGTCTGGCGAAGGCCTTATTGCACACGCCACATACAAACGGCTTGTAACCGGAGTGGACAAAATAAGTAACATAATACACTTATTCAGTCATTAAACTTATTTTTTAATAACTCAGTAACAGTATCGGTTAAGACACTAGTTTCTTAGAGAAATTGATTATTTTTGACCTAAATAAGCGTCCCTTAAATTTAACGGAAATAAGAATAAGAATAAAGAATAAAAAAG